>WNWK01009303.1:0-75000 GCA_009830355.1 Cherax destructor
AATCGGACGAGGACCAGGCAGAACTACAGAGGGATCTGGACAAGCTGCAAGCCTGGTTCAGCGATTTGCTCCTGGAGTTCAACCCCACCAAGTGCAAAGTCATGAAGATTGGGGAAGGGCAAAGAAGATCACAGATGGAGTACAGTCTAGGGGGCCAGAGACTACAAACCTCACTCAAGGAAAAAGATCTTGGGGTGAGTATAACACCAGGCACATCTCCTGAGGCGTACATCAACCAAATCACTGCTGCAGCATACGGGCGCCTAGCAAACCTAAGAACAGCATTCCGACATCTTAATAAAGAATCGTTCAGGACCCTGTATACTGTGTACTTTAGGCCCATATTGGAGTATGCAGCACCAGTTTGGAACCCACACCTAGCCAAGCACGTAAAGAAACTAGAGAAAGTGCAAAGGTTTGCAACAAGACTTGTCCCGGAGCTAAGGGGTAGGTCCTACGAGGAGAGGTTAAGGGAAATCGACCTGACGACACTGGCGGACAGGAGAGATAGGGGGGACATGACAACGATATATAAAATACTGAGAGGAATTGACAAGGTGGACAGGGACAGAATGTTCCAGAGATGGGACACAGCAACAAGGGGACACAGTTGGAAATTGAAGACTCAGATGAATCACAGGGATGTTACGAAGTATTTCTTCAGTCACATAGTGGTCGGGAAGTGGAATAGTTTGGGAAGCGATGTAGTGGAGGCAGGTTCCATACATAGCTTTAAGAAGAGGTATGATAAAGCTCATGGCGCAGGGAGTGACCCAGTAGCGGCCAGTGAAAAGGCGGGGCCAGGAGCTATGTATCGACCCCTGCAACCACAACTAGGTGAGTACAACTATGTGAGTATACACACACACACACACACACACACACACACACACACACACACACACACACACACACACACACACACACACACAGAGGCGGAGAGGGAGAAGTCAGTGTTTATTCACGGGCTCCAGGAGAGCGAATTAAGGACACAATGAAAGACGGCAGGAGGAAAGACAGGAGATTGAGAACGTCATTAGAGAAATAGGTGAAGAGGACATGTCTGAGATAGTAAATTTTCAGAGAATAGGGGGGTACGTGAAGGGGAGAAAACGGCCAGTCAAGCTGATCTTCAAGACAGAAACAGTGCGAAACAGGATCCTGCAAGAGAAACCACGGCTAAAGGACTCGTCAGCATACAGAAGGGTGTTCCTAGACCGGGACAGAACAATAACAGAAAGACAGCAGCTGAGGGAGTGGAGGCAAAAGCGAAAGGAGCTGGGAAGAGAGAGACAGACAGAATCAGCAGAAACCAACCAGAACAGGGAAGAGCAACAGGAGCAAGCACACACAAACCCATCCCCAGAACCCCAAAACCAAACACGCTATCCCAACACAGACCACAATCCACACTTACATCCCCCACCCCTCACTATGCAGTAGGATCCCCCAGCACACCGCCAGGGCCCCCACCCCCACAGACCCCCCGAAACACATTGTTGGAGAGGAAACTGAATGTATGGTACACGAACGCAGATGGAATAACGAATAAGTGGGAGGAGTGGCATCATAGCCCTCACTGAAACAAAGCTCACAGGGATGATAACAAATGCCATCTTTCCAACAGGATACCAGATCCTGAGGAAAGACAGAGGGAACAGAAAGGGTGGAGGAGTGGCACTGCTGATCAAAAACAGATGGGATTTTGATGAGCTGGAGAGAGGGGACAGAGGAGAAGCAGGAGATTGTATAATAGGAACACTTCAGTCCGGAGGTCCAAAGGTGATGATTGCAGTGATGTATAAGCCACCACAGAACAGCAGGAGACCAAGGCAAGAGTATGATGAGAGTAATAGAGCGATGGTTGACACACTGGCCGAATTGGCCAGAAGGGCTCATGCGAGCAGGGCGAAGCTACTGATCATGGGTGACTTCAACCATAAGGAAATCGATTGGGAGAACTTAGAACCACATGGGGCCAAGAAACATGGAGGGCTAAAATGATGGAGGTGGTACTGGAAAATCTCATGTACCAACATGTAAGGGACAATACCAGAGAGAGAGGGGAGGACGAACCAGCGAGACTGGACCTAGTATTCACCCTGAGTAGCGCAGACATTGAGGACATCACACATGAAAGCCACCTTGGGGCCAGTGATCATATGGTTCTAAGCTTCGACTACATAGTAGAGTTACAAGTGGAGAGGGAAGCAGGAAGGGCTGCACAAATGAAGCCAAACTACAAGAAAGGTGACTACGTGGGCATGAAGAACTTCCTGCACGGAGTTCAGTGGGACAGAGAGCTGGCAGGGAAGTCGGTAAACAAGATGATGGAATATATGACAACAATTTGCACGGAAGCTGAGGGGAGGTTTATACCCAAGGGTAACAGGAAAAGCGAAAAAGCCAGGATGAGCCCATGGTTCACCCAAAGGTGCAGGGAAGCCAAAACCAAGTGTGCCAGGGAATGGAAGAAGTATAGAAGGCAAAGGACCCAGGAGAATAAGGAGAGCAGTTGTAGAGCCAGAAATGAATATGCACAGGTAAGGAGGGAAGCCCAAAGACAATACGAAAATGACAGCAGCGAAAGCAAAATCTCACCCAAAGCTGTTGTACAGCCACATCAGGAGGAGAACAACAGTCAAGGACCAGGTGATCAGGCTGAGGAAGGAAGGAGGGGAGGTCACAAGAAATGACCACGAAGTGTGTGAGGAGCTCAACATGAGATTCAAAGAGGTGTTCACAGAGGAAATAGAAGGGCCTCCAGAAAGGAGGAGTGGTAGGGTACACCATCAGGTGCTGGACACGATACACACAACTGAGGAGGAAGTGAAGAGGCTACTAAGTGAGCTAGATACCTCAAAGGCGATGGGGCCGGACAACATTTCTCCATGGGTCCTGAGAGAGGGAGCAGAGGAGCTATGTGTACCCCTAACAACAATCTTCAACACGTCTATCGAAACAGGGCAACTACCAGAGGTATGGAAGACAGCAAATGTAGTTCCAATTTTTAAAAAAGGAGACAAACGTAGCACTAAACTTACAGACCAGTGTCACTGACATGTATAGTATGCAAGGTCATGGAGAAGATTATCAGAAGAGTGGTGGAGCACCTAGAAAGGAATGAGCTTATCAACGACGGCCAACACGGTTTCAGGGACGGGAAATCCTGTGTCACAAACCTACTGGAGTTCTATGACAGGGTGACAGCAGTAAGACAAGAGAGAGAGGGGTGGGTAGATTGCATATTCTTGGACTGTAAGAAGGCGTTTGACACAGTCCCACACAAGAGATTAGTGCAGAAGCTGGAGGACCAGGCAGAGATAACAGGGAAGGCACTACAATGGATCAGGGAATACCTGTCAGGAAGACAGCAGAGAGTCATGGTCCGTGGCGAGGTGTCAGAGTGGGCGCCGGTGACGAGTGGGGTTCCACAGGGGTCAGTCCTAGGACCGGTGCTGTTTCTGGTGTTTGTGAACGACATGACGGAAGGAATAGACTCCGAAGTGTCCCTGTTTGAAGATGATGTGAAGTTGATGAGAAGAATTCAATCAGACGAGGACCAGGCAGAACTACAAAGGGATCTGGACAGGCTGCAACCCTGGTCCAGCAATTGGCTCCTGGAGTTCAACCCAACCAAGTGCAAAGTCATGAAGATTGGGGAAGGGCAAAGAAGACCGCAGACGGAGTACAGTCTAGGGGGCCAGAGACTACAAACCTCAATCAAGGAAAAAGATCTTGGGGTGAGTATAACACCAGGCACATCTCCTGAGGCGCACATCAACCAAATAACTGCTGCAGCATACGGGCGCCTAGCTAACCTAAGAACAGCATTCCGACATCTTAATAAAGAATCGTTCAGGACCCTGTACACTGTGTACGTTAGGCCCATACTGGAGTATGCAGCACCAGTTTGGAACCCACATTTATCCAAGCACGTAAAGAAGCTAGAGAAAGTGCAAAGGTTTGCAACAAGACTAGTCCCGGAGCTAAGGGGTATGTCCTACGAGGAGAGGTTAAGGGAAATCGACCTGACGACACTGGAGGACAGGAGAGATAGGGGGACATGATAACGACATATAAAATACTGAGAGGAATTGACAAGGTTGACAGAGACAGAATGTTCCAAAGATGGGACACAGCAACAAGGGGACACAGTTAGAAGTTGAAGACTCAGATGAATCACAGGGATGTTAGGAAGTATTTCTTCAGTCACAGAGTAGTCGGGAAGTGGAATAGCTTGGGAAGCGATGTAGTGGAGGCAGGTTCCATACACAGCTTTAAGAAGAGGTATGATAAAGCTCATGGCGCAGGGAGAGTGACCCAGTAGCGGCCAGTGAAGAGGCGGGGCCAGGAGCTATGTCTCGACCCCTGCAACCACAACTAGGTGAGTACAACTAGGTGAGTACACACACACAAGAGGAAGATAAATAAATTCGAAGATGCGCTCGTGTGGGATAACGTGGATGCTGAGGATGGCAGATGTACTTAATTTGTCCAATTATCTTACGCTAATATTACACACCTGTATGTTAGTGAGGTCAGAGGAGGGAGATATAAGGTGAGGTTATGAGCGTGTTCACTAGCTGGCTCCTTGCGTGGGGTATGCTTGAAGGAGGAGGGGGGGGGGGGTATTGACACTGTACAAGGCGGGTCTTTACCACCATATTAGGTGCAGAGTTGGCTGCTAGGTGGCGTGTGGGTATGAACCTTTCAGACAGGTGACCATTCCTCTCTGGTATAATTATGGTGAAGCTCTATATACCTGTACTGGCCATACAGTGCCTTGTGAAAAAGAGGTTATAAGGTTTAATCCAATGAAGGTAAGGTTAGCTCAAATTCCTTGAGTCCAGAGTCCTTCACCAGCATAAATGAGCCGAAAAGGGCTTGTATTCTGAGCTAACATCAACCACACAATGACGTGGGTCAGTAACGCTGTATCTCACCTGTGCACAACCTTCCTGACACTGGGTCACTTTAACCTGGTAGTAAGGAATGGGTTAAATCTGAGTAAGAACCCAGCATTTATGACTAACACCGTCACAGGTGTATTCTGCACTTTGTGTTGAGAACCTCTGGTGAGCTTACCCTAGATCTTCGTGAGGAGCTAGGTTTGTGTTACCTGACACCGGCCTACCTAGCTTATGCTGCGGTCTTTGCAGTAGAGGGAGGGAGAGGGGACTGGTTATTGTGGGAGGTTTCCTGTGGTGGTAGGATGCAGGCTGCTATCCTAGATTGTGGCCTTGCTGTGTCTGTAGTCTCAGAGAGGTTGTGTTCTCTCCCTTCCCTTTTTGGATGATTCAGGTACGGCTTTGCAGGCAGTGGATTTGGACTCCTAAGCTCCATGCTCCAATGAGTGATGACCTTGGCTAATGTCATAGAGCATGATTTTGTTTATGCTTTATGAATAAAGATCTTCTGGCAGTTCAGAGTGAGAATGGCGTTAGCTTTGCTGTGGCCGCCAGTGAGGACTGCCATTGAGTCCCCAGTGATCTATGCGGAGCTCTACGCAGTCCTGGTTGCACTTCTGATAATAGTCGGTTTACTGTCTGCTCTTATTCTCATTCTCCTTTGTTTGCCTTGACCCAATGTACTTGTGTTCGCCCTGAGGCTCAGAAGTTCTAGGAGTGGCTAGTCCTTCGTCATACACGGCTCCACGCGTGGCGCAAAGGTGTGGAGTTGTGTTAGTGTTCCAGGAAATTAATGGGCAGATGCCGAGGCGATGGCTGCAGTAATGAACTCTTCCCCTTGTAGCAGATTTCTTCCTCGATGATTTCATGGGCCACATACATAGATATGTCCTTGGAAAGTGGCAGGCTCAAATAGAACCCATAGTTAAGAAGCAAGCTACGTACGGTTCCGCAGGACGTGGGTGTTTGGTCTTCCTCCTCCAGCAGGAATCGTTACTTTTAGAAGACTGTCGATCGAGAATGGGGCACACTCATCTTGTCCATAATTACCTGTTTACAGGTGCTCCTGCCCCCTCCCCTCTGTTACTTTTAGCGAGCATCTGAGTGTGGAAAACATTTTAACTATTTGCCTATAATTTAGACCTTTTTTGCTTTCCTTGTGGTTATATTTACTGGGGGTGCTGGTAAGGATCTTGAGAAAGTTTTAGGGGAATCTTGGCATTGACATTTTAATAGGATTTTTAATTAATGCTGATTATTTTAGCTTGATGTAATAATTTGTATGTTCTGTGTATTTTATTCATGTTAATAGTTTTTAGTGTTAATTTATCTTTGTTCTTATGTACGTTGTATTTATTTTTATTGTCAAGATCGTTGAACTGACCACACAGTCAGAGCGCTCTTTAAGTTTCAAACCTACTTACCTACACTAGCAATCAAGAATGTTAATCCCTAAAATAGCTAGTACTCAGCTAGTCCTCAGTTACTTTCAGCAACATCATGCAAGACTGCAGCTGCAGTGGCACTCGGCTAACAGTATCCTTCATATCAGTTTTATTACTTCCTGTTGAATATAATAATAATAATACCTTCAAAATCAGTGGAAAAATAAAGGCCAGATGGAAAGTGTTGCCTGGACTGAGCGTGCATAAGCTAAATGTAGATAAATGGTTCAGAGAACCGACAAGATGAGGTAATCAGTCCTTCAGTCTCAGGCTGAGGGACTGATTACCTCAGACTTCTGATCTTCACCGTTCTTCTTTGTGTTGGACTGATGAAGTCACTGTGTAGCGAAACGTGTCCACAGTAAAGATACTCAAGTGTTGCACATGTGTGGTGCAAACACTACCATTATCATGTGATTGCAAGACGTCACTCTACGTTGTGTTTCATGGTCACCTAAACTTCTCCCCACTCAAACAAAACACACGTCAAGGTATACAATTTTTTATATGCCATTTTTTATTAATTTCTTTGCACCAAAACTGACTCATATCTATCCTGTCCTTACTAAATTCGTAAAATAGATTTTGCCTAATATGTCTTTAAAAATCTTTATAAATTTATTAATCTGTTGTTCCTTGGAAGAGGTGGCACATCCTTGGGTACTACAGTGCCAGCAGTGCTAACAGTGCCAGGTTGAGGGTTAACCACTCAAGACTGTACAGTCTTAAGGTCGTCCACTTGAATATCTCTGAGATTGTACTGAAGTGGTGGTTGTGGTGCTGCTAGTGGTGGTGGTTGTGGTGCTGCTAGTGGTGGTGGTTGTGGTGCTGCTAGTGGTGGTGGTTGTGGTGCTGCTAGTGATGGTGGTTGTGGTGCTGCTAGTGGTGGTGGTTGTGGTGCTGCTAGTGGTGGTGGTTGTGGTGCTGGTGGTGGTTGTGGTGCTGGTGGTGGTTGTGGTGCTGCTAGTGGTGGTGGTTGTGGTGCTGCTTGTGCTGGTGGTGGTTGTGGTGCTGCTTGTGCTGGTGGTGGTTGTGGTGCTGGTGGTGGTTGTGGTACTGGTGGTGGTTGTGGTGCTGGTGGTGGTTGTGGTGCTGGTGGTGGTTGTGGTGCTGGTGGTGGTTGTGGTGCTGCTTGTGCTGGTGGTGCTTGTGGTGGTTGTGGTGCTGGTTGTGGTTGTGGTGCTGGTGGTGGTTGTGGTGCTGGTGGTGGTTGTGGTGCTGGTGGTGGTTGTGGTGCTGCTTGTGCTGGTGGTGGTTGTGGTACCAGTTCTAGTGGTGCTGCTACTAGTGCTGGTGATGCTGCTTCTGATGGCGGCGGTGGTGGTGCTGTCGATGCTACTTTTACTGTTGGTAGTGCTCCGGCTACTCTTGTTGCTGGTTGTGTTGGAACATTTATTGCTGCTTTTGGTGCTTCTAGTGGTGGTGGTAGTTGTGCTGCTGTTGCTAGTGGAGGTATTAGTGGTACTGCTGGTGAGTGGTGCTGCTACTGGTTCTGTGGATGGTTCTAGTTTAATAATAATAATAAGAAACGATTGCAGATAAGTTGTATGGATGTATCTTCATTTTAATACGTTTAAGTTGCTTACGAGATCCCCAACATCAATCACTGAAGACTTCCTCTAGGCTTGCAAACAGCATTTTCATTAAATAAAGACAGGTTAAGTTGCACTAACCAGTATAAAGGTCTATTTAATTAATCACTTTTAAAACAGACACTGCCAGATGTGTGGCAACGTTTTGGCTCTAATTCCAGACAACGTTCAAATGTGTGTGTGCGAGTCTCTTAGTGTGACTTGTGTTTCACTATCCATCCTCAGGTTATCCCGTCCTTCTGATCCTCCTTCCTGCCTTCCTTCCCTTCCTTCCTTTCTTAACTCCCTTCCTTCTTTTCTTCCCTCCCTTCCTTTCTTCCCTCCCTCCCTCCCTTTCTTCCCTCCCTCCGTCCCTTTCTTCCCTCCCTCCCTTCCTTTCTTCCCTCCCTTTCTTCCCTTTCTTCCCTCCCTCCCTCCCTCCCTTCCTTTCTTCCCTCCCTCCCTCCCTTTCTTCCCTCCCTCCCTTCCTTCCTTTCTTCCCTCCCTTCCTTCCTTTCTTCCCTCCCTTCCTTCTTTTCTTCCCTCCCTTTCTTCCCTCCCTTCCTTTCTTCCCTCCCTTCCTTCCTTTCTTCCCTCCCTCCCTTCCTTCCTTTCTTCCCTTCCTCCCTCCCTTCCTTCCTCCTCCTCTCCCCATCCTCCTCCTCTCCCCATCCTCCTTCCTCTCTCCCCATCTCCTTCCTTTCCCCCATCTCCTTCGTCACTCCTCCCTCTTCACTCTACCCTCGTCACTCCTCCCTCCTCTTCACTCCTCTACCCTCCTCACTCCTCCCTCTACCCTCGTCACTCCTACCTCCTCTTCACTCCTCTACCCTCGTCACTCCTCCCTCTACCCTCGTCACTCCTCCCTCTACCCTCGTCACCTCCTCTCCTCCTCTACCCTCGTCATCCTCCTCTCCCTCTACCCTCGTCACTCCTCCCTCCTCTCACCCTCATCACTCCCTCCCTCCTCTACCCTCTCCACCTCCTACCCTCCTCTCTCCTCCCTCTACCCTCGTCACTCCTCCCTCTACCCTCCTCACTCCTCCTCCTCTACCCTCGTCACTCCTCCCTCTACCCTCGTCACTCCTCCCTCTACCCTCTCACTCCTCTCCTCTACCCCCTCGTCACTCCTACCTCTACCCTCACCTCCTCCTCCCTCTACTCCTCTCCTCCTCCTCTACCCTCGTCACTCCTACCTCCTCTTCACTCCTCTACCCTCGTCACTCCTCCCTCTACCCTCGTCACTCCTACCTCTACCCTCCTCCTCCCTCCCTCTACCCTCGTCACTCCTACCTCTCTTCACTCCTCTACCCTCCTCACTCCTCCCTCTACCCTCGTCACTCCTACCTCCTCTTCACTCCTCTACCCTCGTCACTCCTACCTCCTCTTCACTCCTCTACCCTCGTCACTCCTCCCTCTACCCTCGTCACTCCTACCTCCTCTTCACTCCTCTACCCTCTCACTCCTACCTCTACCCTCCTCACTCCTCCCTCTACCCTCGTCACTCCTACCTCCTCTTCACTCCTCTACCCTCGTCACTCCTCCCTCTACCCTCCTCACTCCTCCCTCTACCCTCGTCACTCCTACCTCCTCTTCACTCCGCTACCCTCGTCACTCCTCCCTCTACCCTCCTCACTCCTACCTACCTCTCACTCCTCCTCTACCCTCGTCACTCCTCCTCCTCTTCACCCTCTACCCTCGTCACTCCTCCCTCTACCCTCGTCCTCCTACCTCCTCTTCACTCCTCTACCCTCGTCACTCCTCCCTACCTCTCACTCCTCCTCTACCCTCTCACTCCTACCTCCTCTTCCTCCCTACCCTCGTCACTCCTCCCTCTACCCTCGTCACTCCTACCTCTCTTCACTCTACCTCGTCACTCCTACCTCCCTTCACCTCTACCTCGTCCTCTACCTCTCCCTCACCCTCCCTACCTCTCTTCCTCACCCTCCCTCTACCCTCGTCACTCCTCCTCTACCCTCCTCTACCCTTCCCTACCCCCTTCACTCTCTACCTCTTCTTCTACCTCGTCACTCCTCCCACCCTCGTCACTCCTCCTCACCTCTTTACTCCTCTACCCTCCCTCCTCTTCTCACTCCTCCTCACCCTCCTCACTCCTACCTCCTCTACCCTCTACCCTCCTCACTCCTACCTCCCTACTCCTCACCCTCTCCCTCCCCTACCCTCGTCCTCCACCTCCCTTCACTCCTCTACCCTCGTCACTCCTCCCCTTCACTCCTCTACCCTCGTCCTCCTCCCTACCCTCTCTCACTCCTCTCACCCTCTACCTCCCTCACCCCTACCTCGTCATCCTCTACCCTCTCTCACTCCTCTACCCTCGTCCTCCTACCTCCTCTTCACTCCTCTACCTCGTCACTCCTACCCTCTTCACCCTCCCTCCCTCCTCCCTCTACCCTCTCCTCCTCCTCCTTCACTCCTCTACCCTCGTCACTCCTACCCTCTACTCTCACTCCTCCTCTACCCTCGTCACTCCTCCTCTACCTCCCCCCTCCTCCCTCTACCCTCGTCACCCTACCCTCTTCACTCCTCTACCCTCATCCTCCTCCACCCTCTCACTCCTCCCTCTCTCACTCCTCTACCCTCCCCCCCCTCCCACCTGTCCTCTACCTCCTCTTCCCCTCTACCCTCGTCCCCTCCCTTCACCTCTCCTTCACTCCTCCCTCTACCCTCCTCCTACCTCCCTCACCTCTACCTCTCACTCCCTACCTCTACCCTCGTCACTCCTACCTCCCTTCACTCCTCTACCCTCGTCACTCCTACCTCCTCTCCTCCCTACCCTCTCACTCCTACCTCCTCTTCACTCCTCTACCCTCTCACCCTACCTTTCACTCTTACCCTCGTCACCTCCTCTACCCTCGTCCTCCTCCCTCTACCCTCCTCATCCTCCTCTACCCTCTCACTCCTACCTTCTCACTCTCTACCCTCTCACTCCTCCTCCTCACTCCTCACCTCGTCCTCTCCCTACCCTCGTCCTCCTACCTCCTCTTCACTCCTCTACCCTCGTCACTCCTACCTCCTCTTCACTCCTCTACCCTCCTCGCTCCTCCCTACTCCCTGTCTGTCTCTCTCTCAACAATAGTTTGAGCTAATAACAACTCAGGTTTGATATTCCTGCAATGATTATTTTAATTACTTGTCGGATTTTCGACTAACGTGATGTTTTCTTTAAGATAAGAATGAACCCAGTTTATCCTTGCCAGTGTGTTTGTTGTACTATGTAGTGTGGCAACCCAGTTTGACCTTGCCAGTGTGTTGTACCATGTAGTGTGGCAACCCAGTTTGACCTTGCCAGTATGTTGTACCATGTAGTGTGGCAACCCAGTTTGACCTTGCCATTGTGTTGTACCACGTAGTGTGGCAACCCAGTTTGACCTTGCCAGTGTGTTGTACCATGTAGTGTGGCAACCCAGTTTGACCTTGCCAGTGTGTTGTACCATGTATTCATGTAGTGTGACAACCCAGTTTGACCTTGCCAGTGTGTTGTACCATATATTCATGTAGTGTGGCAACCCTGTCTGTCCTTGCCAATATGTTTGTTGTACCATGTATTCATATAGTGTGGCAACCCAGTTTGACCTTGCCAGTGTGTTGTACCATGTATTCATGTAGTGTGGCAACCCTGTCTCTTTCCACCATTGATACTCGTGAGAATTAGAACGTTTCCTGGTGCTGCTCAGGCACTGCACTGCCAGACGTGTCGTGGCCTTTACTTTTCAAATTGACTTGTTGTGGTAAAGATGGTATATTATACAAGTTGTTGGAAAGACACAAATGCATACAGTAAAACGTTTTATTGGAACCATTTTGGTCCTGGGACTTTGGTCACTCCAAATGTGACCGTCCCAAGATAGAAAATTTTCCAATGAAATGTCCTAGTGTTTGTATTTTGTATTTTTTCCCCATTAACTTATTTATTGTTACTTGGAGGTTACCTGGAGTAGTGTGTTGATCTGGCCTCCCGGTTGATAGTGTGATCAACTAGGCTGCTGGTGCTTGCAGTCCAACGCAGGCACCACAGCCTGGCTCATCACTTATAAGTAAGTTTATTTAGGTACGGGTACACGTAAATACAGTTAAACAAATTATCATACATAGTAACATAAGTGTAAATTACTCATAACCCCAAAAATGTCCAAGTGATTTATTTCCATGGGGGGTCCTTGTAGAACTTGTTTATTAAAGGGATAGTGTTGAAAGTCTTGGTTTTCATACTTAGTGTTTTAGTTCTTATTATACTCTGATGTTAAATACACGCTTTTTATTGTATAATCTAACGTAAATATTAAAAAATTGATGCAGTGTAATGAAGACATGGTAGTGGCTGTCATGTTGTGAATGATGGAGCGGGTTGAGGAGGTTATGGATAATGGGGTTGATGGAAGAGGGTGTAGACGGGGTTGGTGGGGGTGAGGGAGGGGGCTGAGAAATGGACGAGGCTAAGATTCACCTGCTGATCATTGACATCTATGATGACCCATGGCATCTTCTTTCCTTGGGGTTTGAGAAGTTCTGATGGTGGTAGTACTAATATGGGGGGATTATTCAGGAGTAATGATGATAGTAATGGTAGGAGGAGGAGGTGGTGGTTGTGATTGTGGTTGGGATGGTAGTAGTGTTAGGGGAGGGTGGTGGTTGGGATGGTAGTAGTGTTAAGGAGGGTGGTGGTGGTTGGGATGGTAGTAGTGTTAAGGGAGGGTGGTGGTGGTTGGGATGGTAGTAGTGTTAAGGAGGGTGGTGGTTGGGATGGTAGTATAGTGTTAAGGGAACGTGGTGGTGGTTGGGATGGTAGTATAGTGTTAAGGGAGGGTGGTGGTTGGGATGGTAGTATAGTGTTAAGGGAAGGTGGTGGTGGTTGGGATGGTAGTAGTGTTAAGGGAGGGTGGTGGTTGGGATGGTAGTATAGTGTTAAGGGAAGGTGGTGGTGGATTGGGATGGTAGTAGTGTTAAGGGAGGGTGGT
Organism: Cherax destructor; assembly: GCA_009830355.1. Classification (NCBI taxonomy): domain Eukaryota; kingdom Metazoa; phylum Arthropoda; class Malacostraca; order Decapoda; family Parastacidae; genus Cherax; species Cherax destructor. The sequence continues at coordinate 12,903 of WNWK01009303.1, forward strand.
GGTGGTTGGGATGGTAGTAGTGTTAAGGGAGGGTGGTGGTGGTTGGGATGGTAGTAGTGTTAAGGAGGGTGGTGGTTGGGATGGTAGTATAGTGTTAAGGGAGGGTGGTGGTGGTTGGGATGGTAGTAGTGTTAAGGGAGGGTGGTGGTGGTTGGGATGGTAGTAGTGTTAAGGGAGGGTGGTGGTGGTTGGGATGGTAGTAGTGTTAAGGGAACGTGGTGGTGGTTGGGATGGTAGTATAGTGTTAAGGGAGTGGTGGTGGTTGGGATGGTAGTATAGTGTTAAGGGAAGGTGGTGGTGGTTGGGATGGTAGTAGTGTTAAGGGAGGGTGGTGGTTGGGATGGTAGTATAGTGTTAAGGGAAGGTGGTGGTGGTTGGGATGGTAGTAGTGTTAGGGAGGGTGGTGGTGGTGTTGGGATGGTAGTGTTAAGGGAGGGTGGTGGTGGTGATTGGGATGGTAGTATAATGTTAGGGGAGGGTGGTGGTGGTTGGGATGGTAGTATAGTGTTAGGGAGGGTGGTGGTGGTTGGGATGGTAGTATAGTGTTAGGGGAGGGTGGTGGTGGTGATTGGGATGGTAGTATAGTGTTAGGGGAGGGTGGTGGTGGTGGTTGGGATGGTAGTATAGTGTTAGGGGAGGGTGGTGGTGGTTGGGATGGTAGTATAGTGTTAGGGAGGGTGGTGGTGGTGGTTGGGATGGTAGTATAGTGTTAGGGAGGGTGGTGGTGGTGGTTGGGATGGTAGTATAGTGTTAGGAGGGTGGTGGTGGTGGTTGGGATGGTAGTATAGTGTTAGGGAGGGTGGTGGTGGTTGGGATGGTAGTATAGTGTTAGGGAGGGTGGTGGTGGTTGAGTGATGGTAGTATAGTGTTAAGGAGGTGGTGGTGGTGGATGGGATGGTAGTATAGTGTTAGGGAGGGTGGTGGTGGTGGATGGGATGGTAGTATAGTGTTAGGGAGGGTGTGGTGGTGGTGATGGGATGGTAGTATAGTGTTAGGGAGGGTGGTGGTGGTGGTGGGATGGTAGTATAGTGTTAGGAGGTGGTGGTGGTTGATGGTGGTGTTAGGGGTGGTGTGGTGATGGGATGGTATAGTGTTGGGGGTGGTGGTGGTTGGGATGGTAGTATAGTGTTAGGATGGTGGTGGTGTGGGATGGTAGTATAGTGTTAGGAGGTGGTGGTTGGGATGGTAGTATAGTGTTAGGGGGGTGGTGGTGGTTGGGATGGTAGATAGTGTTAGGGGTGGTGGTGGTGTTGGGATGGTGTATAGTGTTAAGGAGGTGGTGGTGGTTGGGATGGTAGTATAGTGTTAAGGAGGGTGGTGGTGGTGGTTGATGGGATAGTGTTAGGGAGGTGGTGGTGGTTGGGATGGTAGTATAGTGTTAGGGAGGGTGGTTGTGTTGGGATGGTAGTATAGTGTTAAGGAGGTGGTGGTGGTGGTGGGATGGTAGTATAGTGTTAGGGGGGTGGTGGTGATGGATGGTAGTAGTGGGTGGTGGGGTGGGATGGTAGTATAGTGTTAGGAGGGTGGTGGTGTTGGTGGGATGGTATAGTGTTAGAAGGGTGGTGGTGTTGGGATGGTAGTATAGTTGGGAGGTGGTGTGGTTGAATGGTAGTATAGTGTTGGAGGTGGTGGTGGTTGGGATGGTGTAGTGTTGGGAGGGTGGTGGTGTGGTGGGATGGTAGGGTAGTGTTAGGGGGAGGGTGGTGGTGGTGTGGGATGGTAGTTGGTTAGAGTGTGGTGGTGGTGGTGGGATGGTGTATAGTGTTGGGGAGGGTGGTGGTGGTGGTGGGATGGTAGTATAGTGTTAAGGGAGGGTGGTGGTTGGTTGGGATGGTAGTATATTTAAGGGAGGGTGGTGGTGGTGGTGGATGGTGATGGTAGTATATTAGGAGGGTGGTGGTGGTGGTTGGGATGGTGATGGTAGTTAGTGTTAAGGGAGGGTGGTGTTGGTTGGGATGGTGATGGATGTTAGGAGGGGGGTGGTGGTGGTGGTTGGGATGGTGATGGTATATAGTGTTAGGAGGTGTGGTGGTGGTTGGGATGGATGGAGAAGTGTTAAGGAGGGTGGTGGTGGTTGGGATGGGATGGTAGTATAGTGTTAAGGGTGGTGGTTGGTTGGGATGTGATGGTAGTTAGTGTTAAGGAGGGTGGTGTGGGGTTGGATGGTGATGGTAGTATAGTGTAAGGAGGGGTGGTGGTGGTTGGATGGTGATGGTAGTTAGTGTTAAGGGAGGTGGTGGTGGTTGGGTTGGTGGTGATGGTAGTATAGTGTTAAGGGAGGGTGGTGGTGTTGGTTGGGATGGTGATGGTAGTATAGTGTTAAGGGAGGGTGGTGGTGGTGGTTGGGATGGTGATGGTAGTATAGTGTTAAGGGAGGGTGGTGGTGGTGGTTGATGGTGATGGTAGTATAGTGTTAGGAGGGTGGTGGTGGTGTTTGGATGGTGATGGTAGTATAGTGTAAGGAGGGTGGTGGTGGTTTGGGATGGTGATGGTAGTATAGTGTTGGGAGGGTGGTGGTGGTGGTTTGGATGGTGATGGAGTAAGTGTTAAGGGAGGGTGGTGGTGGTGTGGTGGATGGTGATGGTAGTATAGTGTTAAGGGAGGGTGGTGGTGGTTGGGATGGTGATGGTAGTATAGTGTTAGAGGGTGGTGGTGGTGGCTGGGATGGGATGGTAGTATAGTGTTAAGGGAGGTGGTGGTGGTGGTTGGATGGTGATGGTAGATAGTGTTAGAGGGTGGTGGTGGTGGTTGGATGGTGATGGTAGTATAGTGTTAAGGGAGGGTGGTGGTGTTGGTTGGGATGGTGATGGTAGTATAGTGTTAAGGAGTGTGGTGGTGGTGTTTGGATGGTGATGGTAGTATAGTGTTAAGGGAGGGTGGTGGTGGTGGTTGGGATGGTGATGGTAGTATAGTGTTAAGGGAGGGTGGTGGTGGTGGTTGGATGGTGATGGTAGTATAGTGTTAAGGGAGGGTGGTGGTGGTGGTTGGGATGGTGATGGTAGTATAGTGTTAAGGGAGGGTGGTGGTGGTGGTTGGGATGGTGATGGTAGTATAGTGTTAAGGAGGTGGTGGTGTTGGTTGGGATGGTGATGGTAGTATAGTGTTAAGGGAGGGTGGTGGTGTTGGTTGGGGTGGTGATGGTAGTATAGTGTTAAGGAGGGTGGTGGTGGTGTTGGATGGGATGGTAGTATAGTGTTAAGGAGGGTGGGGTGGTGGTTGGGATGGTGATGGTAGTATAGTGTTAAGGGAGGGTGGTGGTGGTGGGATGGTGATGGTATAGTGTTAGGGGGGGTGGTGGTGGTGGTTGGGATGGTGATGGTAGTATAGTGTTAAGGGAGGGTGGTGGTGTGGTTGGGATGGTGATGGTAGTATAGTGTTAAGGAGGGGGTGGTGGTGTTGGTTGGGATGGTGATGGTAGTATAGTGTTAAGGGAGGGTGGTGGTGTTGGTTGGGATGGTGATGGTAGTATAGTGTTAAGGGAGGGTGGTGGTGGTGGTTGGGATGGTGATGGTAGTATAGTGTTAAGGGAGGGTGGTGGTGGTGGTGGTGGTAGAGAAGGTGGAGTGAGAGACAAGACGGGGCGGGCGCAGCCACACCAGATCAATAGGCACTAATACCCCCCCTCCCTCTCTCCTCCTCTTCCTAGTCTTCTTTCCCTCTTCCTAGTCTTCCTCTTCTTTCTTGTCTTCCTAATTATTCTAGTCTTCTTCCTCTTTCTAGTTTTCCTCCTCTTCCTGCAGCCGTTGCTACTGCTACTGTTGCTGCCGCTGTTGTTGCTGCTGTCGCTGCCGTTGTTTTGCTGCTGCCGCTGTTGCTGCTGTTACTGCTGCTGCTGTTGTTACTGCTACTGCCGGAGTTGCTGCTTCTGCCGCTGTTGCTGCTGCTGTTACTGCTACTGCCGGAGTTGCTGCTGCTGCTTCTGCCGCTGTTGCTGCTGCTGCTGCTGCTGCCGTCGCTGCCGCGGTCCTTCTTTGTCTTCGTCATTTTCTTGTGTGAGAGAAAGTGAAGTATGGGAGAGCAAAGTAGAGGTGTGTGAGGGGGGGGTGAGAAGCACGTGAGTGTGTGGGTGGGTGTGTGCTGGAGGGGGGGGGGTGCTGGAGGGGGTTGTGATCCATTCATTGATCAAGGTGAGGCGTGTCAGAGAGGCTATGAATCTCATATTATTATTGTTTACTACCTTTTGCTGGGTTTATTGCTGGGCTTGCTAGGTGTCCTTTAACCATTTCCTGCCCCTCTGTCCTCATACTGCTCAAGCATACTCCAAACATGTTTGATCATGCAGAACAAGCCACATGGGGATGGAAATCTTTAGCTCAAGATCTTTCACACTTCGTGTGTCGTCAGGAGCTATGCAGTGTTGCAAGGCTAGCAATAGATAGTAGGAAAAATTATCTGAGGCAAGGCAGAAGCGTAAAGCTTCAGGCCATGTCACAGACTGTCATGGCCTGACGCTTTACGCTTCTGCCTTGTCTCAGAGAGAATTTGTCCTATCTGTTGTTAGCCTTGCAGCATTGCATAGTTCCTGACAATGCAGAGTGCAAAAGATCTTGAGCTAAAGATTTCCATCCCCATATAGCATGTTCTGCATTATTAAGATCGCCTATTTGCGATTGTTTTGCATGTTTGATCATATTATATTGGAGTGAAGGCATGCATTAAGACGGGTGGGGATGTTGCAGTGTGGAGGGTTCTTTGAATTATTATGTTCACCTGCCGAAATTGGGGTGCACCTTATATACTCGTGCAACATAATATGCTGAAAAATACGGTACTTACTGAAAAGGGAATGGAGAAATAAAGGAGTGAAGCGAGCAACAAGAAAATATGACTTGGCTTGAAAAATTTTCCGAGTGAAATGAAATGAGACAGAGAGTTGCTAGGCAAAACTTGGATGGAGGTAATAGTCAAAAGTGCCATGAGGCAAAGGAAAAATTCATACACAGCATGAGAAAGTAACAGGAAGAATAGAGAAAGCATATGGTTTAATTAGGAATGCAGAGGGTTTAGAAAAAAATACGATGTAGTATATGAGATCAAAGCACAGGGAACTAAGAAACAAGCAGAACTAAAACTTAATGTACGATTATGCAATTTTATTTCAATATGATACTTTGTTTATATAGAAATGGGTGACACTTTAGAGCATATCGAAAACCTATAGTTATGAAGAGCATTTCAGGCAACCTTAAGTCTTAAGACAACAGTGGCAATAATTATTGTTTGCTCATATATAAGGACATTAATAAGGAGGAAACTGAAAGACAGTTGCAAATTGATGTAAAATCAAAGGTCAGAACTGAACCAAACTTACTGCAGAATCACAAAAGAAAAAGACGACCATGAAAGACTGAGTGGATTACTCTGAAGCAAAGAGGAAGGAATAGACGATGAAGAATGGCGGAGAATTATTTGACATAGCAAAATATTCAAAGAGGTCTTTTGTGTTGATGTGGAAAACATCAACACAAAGGAAGTAGTAATGAGATTACGAAGTGAACTTGACATAAAAGCAATGTGACCAGACAACATATCTCCATGGGTTGGGTACTGAGAGAAGGAGTAAAACTACTATGAGAAATAATAGCAAAGTTATTTAACCAAGGTCTTCAAACAGGACAAGTGCCAGAAAATTGGAAAGAAATGTGGATCTTACATGTAAAGGGAAGACAGGAAGGACACACTGAATTACAAGCCAGTTTCTAGAATATGTATACTCTTAAGAGTTTAGGAGAAAATAGTAAGAAAAAATATTTTGGAGCACTTAGAGAAAAGATTCTTTACAGAAAACCAGCACAGATTTAGGTATGCAAAATTCTGTCTTAGGAATTTGTTAGCTCTTATAGAGAGGCACAAAGAAAAAGCAAGAGACAGGGTTGAGTGGATTACATCTTCTTGGACCGCAGGAAAGCATTAAATACAGTACCATACCAAAAATTATCCACAGATTTATGAACAGGCAAGGTTAAAAGGCAGAGTGTTGTAGTGGGTCAAGGAGAACCTAAATGACAAAGTATAGGATAACTGTTAGGGATCAGATATCACAATTGGAGAAAGTAACAAGTGGGGGTTCCACAAGGATCACTATTAGGACTGCTATTATTCTTAATGCACTGTACATATGAAGTGCAATGTGTCACTGTTTGTGAATAATGTAAAACTAACGAGAAAATAAAAACAGGAGAGGACAGTGATAAACTCCATAACTGGCATTACATAGGTCAAGATGGGCCTGACGCAGTGTGTGTGTACACTCACCTAGTTGTACTCACCTAGTTGTGGTTGCAGGGGTCGATTCATAGCTCCTGGCCCCGCCTCTTCACTGGCCGCTACTGGGTCACTCTCCCTGCGCCATGAGCTTTATCATACCTCTTCTTAAAGCTATGTATGGAGCCTGCCTCCACTACATCGCTCCCTAAACTATTCCACTTCCCGACCACTCTGTGACTGAAAAAATACTTCCTAACATCTCTGTGATTCATCTGAGTCTTCAACTTCCAACTGTGTCCCCTTGTTGCTGTGTCCCATCTCTGGAACATTCTGTCTCTGTCCACTTTGTCAATTCCTCTCAGTATATGTTGTTATCATGTCCCCCCTGTCTCTCCTGTCCTCCAGTGTCGTCAGGTTGATTTCCCTTAACCTCTCCTCGTAGGACATACCCCTTAGCTCCGGGACTAGTCTTGTTGCAAACCTTTGTACTTTCTCGAGCTTCTTCACGTACTTGGCTAGGTGTGGGTTCCAAACTGGTGCTGCATACTCCAATATGGGCCTAAAGTACACAGTATACAGGGTCCTGAACGATTCTTTATTAAGATGTCGGAATGCTGTTCTAAGGTTTGCTAGGCGCCCATATGCTGCAGCAGTTATTTGGTTGATGTGCGCCTCAGGAGATGTTCCTGGTGTTATACTCACCCCAAGAACTTTTTCCTTGATTGAGGTTTGCAGTCTCTGGCCCCCCTAGACTGTACTCCGTCTGCGGTCTTCTTTGCCCTTCCCCAATCTTCATGACTTTGCACTTGGTGGGATTGAACTCCAGGAGCCAATTGCTGGACCAGGGTTGCAGCCTGTCCAGATCCCTTTGTAGTTCTGCCTGGTCCTCGTCCGATTGAATTCTTCTCATCAACTTCACATCATCCGCAAACAAGGACACTTCGGAGGCTATTCCTTCCGTCATGTTCACAAATACCAGAAACAGCACTTGCCCAGGACTGACCCCTGTGGAACCCCGCTCGTCACCGGCGCCCACTCTGACACCTCGTCAAGTACCATGACTCGCTGCTGTCTTCCTGACAGGTATTCCCTGATCCATTGTAGAGCCTTCCCTGTTACCCCTGCCTGGTCCTCCAGCTTCTGCACTAATCTCTTGTGTGAAACTGTGTCAAACGCCTGTGTGTGTACTCATCTATTTGTGGTTGCAGGGGTTGAGTCATAGCTCCTGGCCCCGCCTCCTCACTGATTGCTACTGGGTCCCCTCTCCCCCTGCTCCACGAGCTTTATCAAACCTCGTCTTAAAACTATGTATGGTTCCTGCCTCCACTACGTCACTTTCTAGGCTTTTTCACTTCCTGACAACTCTATGACTGAAGAAATACTTCCTAACATCCCTTTGTCTCATGGGCGTCTTCAGCTTTCAATTGCGACCCCTTGTTTCTGTGTCCCATCTCTGGAACATCTTGTCTTTGTCCACCTTATCAATTCCTTGCAGTATTTTATATGTCGTTATCATGTCTCCCCTGACCCTCCTGTCCTCCAGTGTCGTCAGGCCGATTTCCCTTAACCTTTCTTCGTAGAACAATCCTCTTAGCTCTGGGACTAGTCTCGTTGCAAACCTTTGCACTTTCTCTAATTTCTTGACGTACTTGACCAGGTGTGGATTCCTAACTGGTGCTGCCTACTCCAATATGGGCCTGCCGTATATGGTGTACAGTGTCTTGAACGATTCCTTACTGAGGTATCGGAACGCTATTCTTAGGTTTGCCAGACGCCCGTATTGTGCAGCAGTTATCTGATTGATGTGCGCCTCAGGATATGTGCTCGGTATTATACTCACCCCAAGATCTTTTTCCTTGAGTGAGGTTTGCAGTCTTCGGCCACCTAGACTATACTTTGTCTGCGGTCTTCTTTGCTCTTCCCGATCTTCATGACTTTGCATTTGGCAGGGTTAAATTCAAGGAGCCAGTTGCTGGACCAGGCTTGTAGCCTGTGCAGGTCTCTTTGTAGTCCTGCCTGATCCTCGACCGATTTAATTCTCCTCATTAACTTCACATCATCTGCAAACAAGGACACTTCTGAGTATCCCTTCCGTTATGTCATTCACATATATGTACCAAAAACAGCACAGGTCCTAGGACTGACCCCTGTGGAACCCCGCTCGTCACAGACGCCCACTCTGACACCTCGTCACGTACCATGACTCGTTGTTGCCTCCCTGTCAGATATTCTCTGATCCATTGCAGTGCCTTTCCTGATATGCGTGCTTGATCCTCTAGCTTTTGCATTAACCTCTTGTGAGGAACTGTGTCGAAGGCCTTCTTGCAGTCCAAGAAAATGCAGTCTATCCACCCCTTTCTCTCTCGTGTCTTACTTCTGTTACCTTGTCATAAAACTCCAGTAGGTTTGTGACAGAATTTTCCTTCCCTGAAACCGTGCTGGTTGTCGTTTATAAGCTTGTGTCTTTCGAGGTGCTCCACCACTCTCCTCCTTATGATTTTCTCCATGACTTTGCATACTATACACGTCAGTGAGACAGGTCTGTAGTTCAATGCCTCGTGTCTGTCTCCTTTCTTAAAAATTGGGACTACATTTGCCATCTTCATACCTCAGGTAGTTGCCCAGTTTCAGTGGATGTGTTGACGATTTTTGTTAGAAAAAAATCTTCAACACATCCATTGAAACTGGGCAACTACCTGAGGTATGGAAGGTGGCAAATGTAATCCCAATTTTTAAGAAAGGAGACAGACACGAGGCATTAAACTACAGACCTGTCACTGACGTGTTTAGTGTGTGTACTCACCTAGATGTGGTTGCAGGGGTCGAATCATAGCTCCTGGCCCCGCCTCTTCACTGGCTGCTACTGGGTCACTCTCCCTGCGCCATGGGCTTTCATACCTCTTCTTAAAGCTATGAATGGATCCTGCCTCCACTACATCGCTTCCCAAACTATTCCACTTCCTGACCACTCTGTGACTGAAGAAATACTTCCTAACATCCCTGTGATTCATCTGAGTCTTCAACTTCCAACTGCGTCCCCTTGTTGCTGTGTCCCATCTCTGGAACATTCTGTCTATGTCCACCTTGTCAATTCCTCTCAGTATTTTATATGTCGTTATCATGTCCCCCCATCTCTCCTATCCTCCGTTGTCGTCAGGTCGATTTCCCTTAACCTCTCCTCGTAGGACATACCTCTTAGCTCCGAGACTAGTCTTGTTGCAAACCTTTGCACTTTCTCTAGTTTCTTTACGTGCTTGGGTAGGCGTGGGTTCCAAACTGGTGCTGCATACTCCAGTACGGGCCCAACATACACAGTGTACGGGGTCCTGAACGATTCCTTATTAAGATGTCGGAATGCTGTTCTTAGGTTTGCTAGGTGCCCGTATGCTGCAGCAGTTATTTGGTTGATGTGCGCCTCAGGAGATGTGCCTGGTATACTCACCCCAAGATCTTTTTCCTTGATTGAGGTTTGTAGTCTCTGGCCAACTAGACTGTACTCTGCGATCTTCTTTGCCCTTTCCCAATCTTCATGACTTTGCACTTGGTGGTGTTGAACTCCAGGAGCCAACAGGGACACTTCGGAGTCTATTCCTTCCGTCATGTCGTTCACAAATACCAAAAACAGCACTGGTCCTAGGACTGACCCCTGTGGAACCCCACTCGTCACTGGCGCCCACTCTGACACCTCGCCACGTACCATGACTCGCTGCTGTCTTCCTGACAGGTATTCCCTGATCCATTGGAGTGCCTTCCCTTTTATCCCTGCCTTGTCCTCCAGCTTTTGCACTAATCTTTTGTGTGGAACTGTGTCAAACGCCTTCTTACAGTCCAAGAAAATGCAATCTACCCACCCCTCTCTCTCGTCTTACTGCTGTCACCCTGTCATATAACTCCAGTAGGTTTGTGACACAGGATTTCCTGTCCCTGAAACCGTGTTGGCCGTTGTTGATAAGCTCCTTCCTTTCTAGGTGTTCCACCACTCTTCTGATAATCTTCTCCATGACTTTGCATACTATACATGTCAGTGACACTGGTCTCTAGTTTAGTGCTTCGTGTGTGTGTACTCACCTATTTGTGGTTGCAGGGGTCGAGACTCAGCTCCTGGCCCTGCATCTTCACTGACCACTACTAGGTCCTCTCTCTCCCTGCTCCATGAGCTTTATCATACCTCGTCTTAAAGCTATGTATGGTTCCTGCCTCCACTACCTCACTTGCCAGACTATTCCACTTCCTGACAACTCTGTGACTAAAGAAATACTACCCAACATCCCTTTGACTCATCTGAGTCTTCAACTTCCAATTGTGACCCCTTGATTCTGTGTCCCATCTCTGGAATATTCTGTCTCTTTCCACCTTATCTATTCCTCGCAGTATTTTGTATGTAGTTATCATGTCTCCCCTAACTCTCCTGTACTCCAGTGTCGTCAGGCCGATTTCTCTTAACCTTTCTTCGTAGGACATTCCCCATAGCTTTGGAACTAGCCTTGTTCCAAACCTTTGCACTTTCTCTAATTTATTGACGTGCTTGACCAGGTGTGGGTTCCAAACTGGTGCTGCATACTCCAGTATGGGCCTGACGTACACGGTGTACAGTGTCTTGAACGATTCCTTACTTAGTGTGTGTTTCATTGTGTGTGTGTGTGTGTGTACTCACCTAATTGTAGTTGCAAGGGTCGAATCATAGCTCTTGGCCCCGTTTCTTCACTGATTGCTACTAGGTCCTCTCTCCCTGCTCCATGAGCTTTATCAAACCTCAGTGTGTGTGTACTCACCTAGTTGTACTCATCTAGTTGTGGTTGCAAGGGTCGAGTTATAGCTCCTGGCCCTGCCTCTTCACTGGTTGCTACTAGGTCACTCTTCCTGCTCCAGGAGCTTTATCATACCTGCCTCCACTACATCACTTCCCAGACTATTCCACTTCCTGACAACTCTGTGACTAAAGAAATACTTCCTAACATACCTGTGATTCATCTGAGTCTTCAACTTTCAACTGTGACCCCCATGTTGTTGTGTCCCATCTTTGGAACATCCTGTCTCTGTCCAATTTGTCAATTCCTCTCGGTATTTTATATGTCGTTATCATATCCTCCCTATATCTCCTGTCCTCCAGTGTTGTCAGGTTGATTTCCCTTAACCTCTCCTCGTAAGGCATGTATTGCGCCCCCAGAATGGGGGCCTGTCCGGGAGCTTCTTGATCCAAGGTGTTGGAGGAATTGTCCAGTTTGCCATACTAGTAACTCTATGGTCAAACACTTTGAGTAATTTCCTAATCTGAAGACTAGGAGTTTGGTCTTGTACAACATCATAGGGGATGTATGTACCTGCCCGAGTCTCTTGATCTAAGGAGATGGAAATAATGTTGATGAGCTCTGGCTCTAAGACAACCAACACTGGTATAAATTGTAAAGTAAATTCTTACATTAGGATTCTAGCTTCCCATAATCACTCTTTCATATTGTACTTATTTTTGTGATGTATGATAAGGTGAAAAAGTTAATTGATTCTCTGACTTTGTCTAAGTTACGTACCTTAAAGCTTCAGACTTGTTGGCAGGTAGCCAAGTATCTGGGTGTGACGTACAACCGTAGTTACACCGCAGTAACAGTCAGAGCATTAATTAAAGATCTGTTGTTTCCTGATAATACAGAGAGTTCTGAATCAGAGTCAGAGAGCTTAGTGTCACAATTAGGAAGTATGTCGCTAATTGATGACGTAGAAGTGAGAGCAACTCAGGCAGAGGTTTCTGAGCCTAGTGTTACTGCTCAGTTCTCTCTCACTCCCTCCTAATTAACCTCCTAATTGATATCGTAATATCTTTATATTTGATTTACTTTGCTACCCTAGATTTTCTCACTTTGTTAATAAACCTTTTAAATATCTGTTTGGTTAGTACCCTATCAGTTGCAATCCTCTTAAGCTATATAATATGTCGGATAACTGAACCAGGATACTGACTTTGTTGCAAAAGCCCAGTACCAGGCTGGATGCTAGAAGGGCTATCCTTTCTAGTGTTCACTGGAGATGTCTATTACTAATAGATATCGTGTCATTTTGTAACAGCATGCCCCTTAGCTCCGGGACTAGTCTTGTTGCAAACCATTGCACTTTCTTTAGTTTCCTTACGTGCTTGTCTAGGTGTGGGCTCCAAACTGGTGCTGCATACTCCAATATGGGCCCAACATACACAGTGTATGGGGTCCTGAACGATTCCTTATTAAGTAAAGTAGTAAAGTAAAGTAAATTTTATTTCATTGCATTTTTACATAGATATTTGTAGTTACAATTATAAACTGAAGTGCAAGGAGAGCCACTGACATGCCATGGCATTAGGGGCAGCTTAATCTAATGACTTATAGACTATGTATAAAATATTAGGGAAATTGATTGAGTTTATTCTAGTTATAAATTTGATTTCAAGTTACAATATGATGATATTATAATGTTATAATTACAATATGAAGATATTAAATTGAAACAAGTGTTCAGGAGGATGGTAATATAAAATTGAAAGTATCTTAAGGAAAAAAACATTGAGCATTTTTTAAAGTAATTTATAGTATGAGGATTTAGTTTTGGGTGAGTAGGGGGTAACATAATATTAATATATTAGTAAAAATTGAAATTGTATTATGGGATAATGATATTGAGCATTTTTGAAAGTAGTTTACAGTATGAATATTTAGTTTAGGGTGAGGAGGTGGTTTTTGAGAAGTCTTAAATTTATTTTCAGACAAGCTTATCTTAATATATTCTGGTAATGAATTCCAGATTCTGGGGCCCTTCATGGGCATAGAATTTTTACATAGGTTGATATGGACTCGGATTATATCAAAAAGTGATCTGTGTCTTGTGTTGTGGTCATTGGTCCTATTAAAGTTGGTGAGGAGAATTTTGAGCGGAGGGTTTATATTAGAATGTAGAGTTTTATGTATGTAATAGGCACAATAATACGTATGGATGTTCTTTACGGTGAGTAGTTTTTGACTTTTGAATATTGGTGGAGTATGCTGTCTAGAGTGGGAATTTGTTATCATTCTGACTGCAGCCTTTTGCTGGGTTATGAGTGGTCTAAGGTGATTTAATGTTGTTGTTGATCCCCATGCACCGATTCCATAGGTGAGATAGGGATAGATAAGTGAATGATATAGTGCAAGGAGAGCTGATTGTGGCACATAATAGCGTATCTTTGATAATATGCCTACTGTCTTTTGAGATTTTCTTGGAAATATGTTGAATGTGTATTTGGAATTTAAGGCTACTGTCAAGGTGGATTCCTAGGAATTTTCCCTCTGTGAGTCTTGTGATGGGTGAACCATTGAGCGTTATGTTAAGTGGAACATTTGTGCTTTGTTTCCAAACTGTATGAAGTAGGTCTTGTCAGTATTGAGAGTAAGCTTGTTTGTCATCATCCATGTTGATATTTTCTGTAATTCGGCATTAACAGTGTTGGTCAGTATGACTGGATTTGGGTGAGAGAAGACATATGTTGTGTCATCTCCAAATAATATGGGTTTGAGTAGTTGTGATGCATTCGGTAGGTCATTTATGTAAATGAGGAATAGGAGTGGAGTTGGAATACTGTTCTTAGGTTTGCTAGGTGCCCATATGCTGCAGCAGTTATTTGGTTGATGTGCGCCTCAGGATATGTGCCCGGTGTTATACTCACCCCAAGATCTTTTTCCTTGAGTGAGGTTTGTAGTCTCTGGCCCCCTAGACTGTACTCCGTTTGCAGTCTTCTTTGCCCTTCCCAGTCTTCATGACTTTGCACGTGGTGGGGTTGAACTCCTATAGCCAGTTGCTGGACCAGACCTGCAACCTGTCCAGATCCCTTTATAGTTCTGCCTGGTCCTCATCCAATTGGATTCTTCTCATCAACTTCACATCATCTGGAAATTGGGACACTTTAGAGTCTATTCCTTCCGTCATGACGTTCACAAATACCAGAAATAGCACTGGTCCTAGGATTGACCCCTGTGGTACCCCGCTCGTCACAGGCGCCCACTCTGATACCTCGCCACGTACCATTACTCCCTGTTGTCTTCCTGACAGGTATTCCCTGATCCATTGGAGTGCCTTCCCTGTTATCCTTGCCTGGTCCTCCAGCTTTTGCACTAGTCTCTTGTGTGGAACTGTGTCAAACGCCTTCTTACAGTTCAAGAAAATGCAATCTACCCACCCCTCTCTCTTGTCTTACTGCTGTCACCCTGTCATAGAACTCCAGTAGGTTTGTGACACAGGATTTCTTGTCCCTGAAACCGTGCTGGCTGTCTTTGATAAGCTCATTCCTTTCTAGGTGCTCCACCACTCTTCTGATAATCTTCTCCAAGACTTTGCATACTATACATGTCAGTGACACTGGTCTGTAGTTTAATGCTTCATGTCTGTCTCCTTTTTTAAAAATTGGGACTACATTTGTTTTCTTCCATACCTCAGGTAGTTGACTTGTTACAATAGATGTGTTGAAGATTGTTGTTAGGGGTACACATAACGCCTCTGCTCCCTCTCTCAGGACCCATAGAGAGATGTTATCCGGCCCCATTGCCTCTAAGGTATCTAGCTTGCTTGGCAGCCTCTTCACTTCTTCCTCGGTTGTATGTATTGTCCAACACTTGATGGTGTACCCTACCTCTCCGTCTTTTTGGAGTCCCTTCTGTCTCCTCTGTGAACACTTCTTTGAATCTCATGTTGAGCTCCTCATATACTTTGAAGTCGTTTCTTGTGATCTCTCCTCCTTCCTTCCTCAGCCTGATTACCTGGTCCTTGACTATTGTTTTCCTCCTGATGTGGCTGTACAACAGCTTCAGGTCAGATTTGGCTTTTGGTGCTATGTAATTTTCATATTGTTGGGCCTCCCTTCTTACCTGTGCATATTCATTTCTGGCTCTACAGCTTCTCTCCTTATTCTCCTGGGTTCTTTGCCACATGTGTGTGTGTGTGTGTGCACGCGCACGTGTGTGTGCGCGCGCACGTGTGTGCATGCGCGCGCCTGTCTCTCCACTAGTGTGTTTCTCCGTGGGTGTCTTCCGATGAGTATCTCTCTCTCTCTCCCCTTGGGTCTCTCCCCCATGGGTGGGTCTCTTCCCCCATGGGTGGGTCTCTCCCCCATGGGTGGGTCTCTCCCCCATGGGTGGGTCTCTCCCCCATGGGTTGGTCTCACCCCCATGGGTGGGTCTCACCCCCATGGGTGGGTCTAATCCCCATGGGTGGGTCTCACCCCCATGGGTGGGTCTCACCCCCATGGGTGGGTCTCATCCCCATGGGTGGGTCTCACCCCTATGGGTGGGTCTCACCCCCATGGGTGGGTCTCACCCCCATGGGTGGGTCTCACCCCCATAGGTGGGTCTCACCCCCATGGGTGGGTCTCACCCCCATGGGTGGGTGTCTCCCTGTGGGTCTCTTCCCCATGGGTGGGTGTCTCCCCGTGGATCTCTTTCTCCCCCTGTAGGTCTTTCTCCTCCATGGGTGAGTGTCTTCTCCATGGGTGGGTGTCTCCTCCATGGGTGGGTGTCTCCTCCATACCTTTGATATACCTTTGAAGAGTTTCGAGAGTATCTACTCTCTGAGCCCGGTAATGGGCCAGGCTCGTCTGGTGCTTGCCTGGTCAACCAGGCTGTTGCTGCTGGAGGCCCGCTGCCCCACATATCCATCACAGCCTGGTTGATCTGGCACCCGATGAAGATACTTGTCCAGTTTCCTCTTGAAGGCTTCTACACTGGTTCCAGCGATGTTTCGGATATCTTCTGGTAAGATGTTGAATAGTCTGGGACCCCGGATGTTAATACAGTACTCCCGTATTTTCCTCACCGCACCCCTGCTCCTCACTGGGTTTATTTTACACTTTCTCCCATATCTCTAACTCCAGTATGTTGTTATGGCAGTGTGTAGATTTGGGACCAGGCCCTCAAGTACTTTCCAAGTACAGTGGTACCTCGACTTACGATATTAATCCGTCAGAGAGGGCATATCTTAAGGCGAAACAATCGTTACTCGAATCAATTTTCCCATAAGAAATAATGGAAATAAATTTAATCCGTCCAAGACTTCCAAAAGTTGTTAAATAAAATATTTTTTAGAACTTTTTGACATTAAATAATACACAATTTAATGAAGAATACCTAAATACACATGTAAATATTGTACAATAACATGTCACTTACATTTATTGAAGAGTTGATGTGTGGAGGACGGGAGGAGGGGAGAAGGTGGAGTAGTATGCTAGTGTTTGGAAGGGGAATCCCCTTCCATTAACACTGCAGGTACCAAGTTCTTTTCTGGGGTTACTTCCCTTTTTCTTTTAATGCCACAAGGACCAGCTTGAGAGTCACTGGACCTCTTTCTAACAATAAATTTGTCCAGGGAGCTCTGTGTCTGGCGATTCTTTAACACATCCCTGAAATGACACACCACTGTGTCATTGTACAGGTTGCCAGCACGGCCTGCAACAGCATGGTTAGGGTGATATTCATCCATAAAGCCTTGCACATCACTCCATTTGGCACAGATCTCCCTAATCCTTGAAGAAGGCAATTTCTTCCATTTCTGTTCCACCTCCTCCTCCTCTGAACCATTGTCCTGACCACTGGACTCTTGTTCCAGTTGCTGTTGAAGCTCTTGCAGATCTTCAGTGGTTAGCTCTTCCTTGTGCTCCTCCACCAACTGTTCCACATCCTCACCACTCACCTCTAACCCCAAAGACTTGCCCAATTCCACAATTTCTTCCACAACAGGCTCAGGCTCAGGCTCAGGGTTCTGAGGCTCAGCCCCAAAACCTTCAAAATCCCTCTCTAGGACACAGTCTGGCCACAATTTTCTCCAGGCAGAGTTCAAATTCCTGGTAGTCACTCCCTCCCAAGCCTTACCTATAAGGTTTACACAATGCAGCATATGGAAATGTTTTTCCAAAATTCTCTTAGGGTTATATTCATGTCTGTGGTCACATCAAAGCACTTTTGAAACATTGCTTTGGTGTAGAGTTTTTAAAGTTGGAAATGACCTGCTGGTCCATGGGCTGGAGGAGAGGAATGGTATTAGGGGGCAAGAACTTCACTTTGATGAATTTAAACTCCTCCACAATTTTCTCTATCAAGTTTGGAGGATGACAAGGAGCATTGTCCATTATCAGGAGGCACTTAAGTGGCAAATTATTGTCCAATAGATATTTCTTCACACTGGGGCCAAACACGCCATTGAACCAATCTAAGAAAATGTCCTTTGTGACCCAAGCCTTTTTGTTAGACTTCCACATCACACACAAGTTAGACTTGCTGACACCGCATCTGCCAAACACTCGGGGATTTTCAAAAAGATACACCAGTAAAGGCTTCACTTTGCAATCACCACTGGCATTAGCACAAAGCATCAAAGTTAGCCTGTCTTTCATAGGCTTATGTCCTGGCTGTACCTTTTCCTCCTGAGTAATGTAGGTCCTGTTGGGCATTTTCTTCCAAAACAGGCCTGTTTTATCACAATTAAACACTTGTTGGGGGAGGAATTGTTCAGCCTCTATGTACTCCTGGAATTCAGGCACATATTTTTCAGCCGCAATTTTGTCAGAACTGGATGCCTCGCCATGCCTCACAACACTATGTATGCCACTTCGGTTCTTAAATTTGTGAAACCAGCCTCTGCTGGCTTTAAATTCGCTCACTTCAGCACTCGTTGCAGGCATTTTCTTAACGAGATCATCATGCACCTGCCTTGCTTTTTCACATAATATTGCCTCCGAAACAGTATCTCCTGCTAACTGTTTCTCGTTGATCCACACCAACAACAACCTTTCCACATCTTCCAGCACTTGTGGTCTGTGTTTTGTGATCACACATGAACCTTTTGCAACAACAGCTTCCTTGTTTTTACTTGAATTTTTCTTGGCCACAATGGTAGCGATGGTAGAAAAGGGTTTACCATACAGCCTGGCCAGCTCACTGAATACGCACTCCACTTTCATATTTTTCTATTATCTCCTTCTTCAGTTCTATCGTACATGTATTTCTGTTCCTCTTTGCCACAGGCTTACCACTAGGATCTTTCCTTGGACCCATGGTAGCTTATTTAGCAGTTGCAAGCACTAAAAACAGCGGAATAATGACAATATACTGGTATGAATGCGTGGGTGTGGGTGGGTGGTCGCTCTCGCTTGTAAACAATAGCACACTGACGCTCCCTGGAGTGCGCGCTCAGCTGGGCGCCAGGCGGACACGTCCGGTACGAATGTTGTTACACGAAGCAAACATCGTTACTCGCAATCAATTTTTTTACGTTATAAATATCGGTACTCGAAAATAACGTAAGATGACAGCATCGTAACTCGAGGTACCACTGTATATATTATCATGTATCTCTCTCTCTCCTCTGCTCCAATGAATACATGTTCAAGACTTGCAGGCGTTCCCAATAATTTAGATGTTTCAATGGCTCAATGTGAGCCGTAAACGATCTCTGAATTTGTTCCAGCTCTGATATTTCTCTTCCCTGAATGGGGCCGTCAGCACAGAGCAGTATTCTAAGTGAGGGAGCACTAGCGATTTGAAGAGTGTCACCATCGGCATTATTTCCCTTGTTTTGAAAGTTCTCAATACCCACCCCGTCATCTTCCTGGCTGTTGTGATCTTTGTCTTGTTATGGTCTTTAAAAGACAGATCAGCAGACATAATTATTCCCAAGTCCTTAACGTGTTCCTTTCGTTCTATGTGGTGACCCTCTTGCGTTTTGTATATAGTGTTCCTTTTGAGTTCTTCATTTTTTCCATACCTAAGCAGCTGAAACTTGTCACCATTGAACGTCATGTTGTTCTCCACTGCCCACTGGAAGACCCTGCTTACGTCCTCCTGTAATTTTTCAGTGTCTTCTACCGTAGTGACTTTCATGCTTATTTTAGTGTCATCTGCAAATGATGATACAAAAGTGTGCTGGGTGTTTTTATCTATGTCTGCTATGAGGATGAGAAACAGCAGAGGTGCCAGGACAGTGCCTTGGGGCACTGAGCTTTTGACCTCGCTGATGCTGGATCTTGCCCTGTTCACTACTACTTTTTGTGTTCTGTGTGTTAGGAACTCAAATATCCATCTGCCTACCTTCCCAGTAATGCCTATGGCCCTCATTTTGTGCGCTATCACTCCATGATCGCATTTGTCAAACGCCTTTGCAAAATCTGTGTAAATTACATCTGCGTTTTGGTCGTCCTCCAATGCCTCCGTAATTCTGTCATAATGATTCAGCAACTGTGACAGGCATGATCGTCCCGCTCTGAAGCCATGCTGATTCGGGTTATGTTGGTTGTGCTGGTCCATGAAGTTTGTAATCTGCCGTTTCATTACTCTTTCAAAGATTTTTATGATGTGAGAAGTGAGGGCTACTGGTCTGTAATTTTTAGCTAGTGCTCTACTACCTCCCTTATGCAAAGGAGCTATGTCTGCACTCTTTAATGCTTCTGGTATTTCACCTAGATCTAAGCTCTTTCTCCACAGAATACTAAGGGCTCTTGCTAATGGTACTTTGCACTGCTTTATAAATAAAGCATTCCATGAATCTGATCCAGGTGCTGAGTGAGTGGGCATGTTGTCCATTTCTTTTTCAAAATCTATGGGATTTGTACTAATGTCGGTTAGGTGGTCTGCGCGGCCTTCTGCTGGAGTGAAAAATATTTCTGCATTTTCTACCTTGCTGTCATTTAGTGGGTTGCTGAACACTGACTCGTACTGTTCCTTTAGGATTTCACTCATTTCCTGTTCATCGTCAGTATACGAATCTCCTCTCAATAATGGCATAATTCTACAGGTAGTTCTTAGCTTGGATTTTGCATAGGAATAGAAATATTTTGGGTTTCTTGCAATATCCTGTATGGCTCTTTGTTCCCTTTGTACTTCTTTTGTCAGGTATGACATCTTAAGTTTTTGCTCTAATTGGGTGGGTGTCTCCTCCATGGGTGGGTGTCTCCTCCATGGGTGGGTGTCTCCTCCATGGGTGGGTGTCTCCTCCATAGGTGTGGGTGTCTCCTCCATAGGTGTGGGTGTCTCCTCCATAGGTGTGGGTGTCTCCTCCATAGGTGTGGGTGTCTCCTCCATAGGTGTGGGTGTCTCCCATAGGTGTGGGTGTCTCCCATAGGTGTGGGTGTCTCCCATAGGTGTGGGTGTCTCCCATAGGTGTGGGTGTCTCCCATAGGTGTGGGTGTCTCCCATAGGTGTGGGTGTCTCCCATAGGTGTGGGTGTCTCCCATAGGTGTGGGTGTCTCCCATAGGTGTGGGTGTCTCCCATAGGTGTGGGTGTCTCCCATAGGTGTGGGTGTCTCCCATAGGTGCTCCCGTAGGTGTGGGTGTCTCCCATAGGTGTGGGTGTCTCCCATAGGTGTGGGTGTCTCCCATAGGTGTGGGTGTCTCCCATAGGTGTGGGTGTCTCCCCTAGGTGTGTGTCCCTTGTGTGTGTCCCCATGTGTCCATGGGTGTGTCTCCATGTGTTCTTGGGTGCGTGTCTGGGCATTTGTGTCCTTTGTATGGTTGTGTCCATGGGTATTTGTGTCCTTAGTATGTGTATCTTTGTGTGTATTCGTGGGTGTGTCCATGTGTGTGTGTGTGTCCTGGGTATTTGCATCCTTTGTGTGTGTTAGTTAGTTACCATTTTGTCCTAGGCACATGTCGATTAGACACTAGGCATGTTGTATATGTGTACTCACCTAATTGTAGTTGCTGGGGTCGAGACTCAGCTCCTGGCCCCTCCTCTTCGCTGTCCGCTACTGGGTCTCTGCTCTCCCTGCTCCATGAGCTTTATCATACCTTGTCTTAAAACTATGTATGGTTCCCGCCTCCACTATATCTTTTGCTAGACTATTCCACTTCCTAACTACTCTATGGCTGAAGAAGTGTGTGTGTGTGTGTGTGTGTGTGTGTGTGTGTGTGGCGTTGCCTCTATCTCTTATTGATTTTGGTGGCGGTGGCTGTAGAGTTGGGGGTGGGGGGGAGGAGGGAGATTGTAGGTGGGTGGTAGTTTGTCCCACGGGTAGTGGTAGTAATAGTGTGGCCATGGAGAAATTTTAACTGTACCAAGACAGGATGTAGCTATGGAAGTCCTCAGGTGGTGTGGTCATGTTAATCCACAGGTGGTGTGGCTTGAGATGAAATGTGACTATGTTGATCTCTTTGTGCTGTGGTCACACGAATGATGTGGCCCCAACATAGGGTGTGGCTACATCCCTGGTCAGAAAGTGGTGGTAGTTTAAGCTGTGGCTGTTGCTTCTGGGGAAAATGCTAAACCCCCTTCCAGAGCTTTCTTTCCCCCTAGCCTACCCTGATAATTCACGGGTATAGGGCAGTCTTCTAGGCCCTCTGTTATTTTGTTAGGTAAAAAGGACACACATGCATCTAAATCAGTGACCTACCTAATGCTGCCCAGGTATTTAAGCCAGTTCTGTTTCCAGATTATACAACCTTTGTCATCTTAAATCCTGATACAGTTGTCCCCCCAACACTGTTAATGATGAACTCATAAAGATATCTTCTTGGAGGACAACCAACAAACTCGTTTAATATTGGTAAGACCTACATAGTATCTGGGAATAAAGCTAAAAATATTCAGTTGAATGTAAAGGTAAATAATACACATATTGAAAGACAAAACAAGGAAAAAAAATCTTAAGTAATGTACAGTGGTACCTCGACTTACGATATTTTTTCATTCCAGAATGCTGTTCAAGTGCCATTACCAAACGAATTTATCTCCTTAAGAAATGTTGTAAAATAGACTAGTCCTTTTAGACCCCCAAAATTACACTTACAAAAGCATTTAAAAAAATAAACTTACATAAAAGGGTGAGTTTGGGGACCATCGTAAGTCGAGGTACCACTGTATATGTGTTTCGGAGCTAGCTAAAATTCAACACTCATACTGCACATATCTAAAGAAAACTTCTAAAATGGCAGGCATTGTTTTTCAGAAAATATATTACTAAGTACCTCACAGAACATTACTCGCTGTACTACTCTCTCCTTACATCACTTATGGTACAGTGGACCCCCGGTTAACGACCATAATTCGTTCCAGAATGCTGTTCAAGTGCTGTTACCGAACGAATTTACTTCCTTAAGGAAAAATTTCACGTAGGTTAGTCTATTTCAGACCCCCAAAAATACACTTCCACAAGAACTTACAAAATTATACTTACATAATTGCACGATTTCCGGGGTATTTGTTAACCGAGGGTCCACTGTATATGTATGTAGGGATAATAATAATATAATAATATCTTTATTTACTACAAGTACATGTACAAGGTATACAGGCCTTGCTGACATCATTGACATATACTATATAGAAAACCCCTTGTTATGCAGAGAATTTCAGGCAAATTAGGTTAATTTTATCCCCAGGATATGACCCACACCAGTCGACTAACATCCAGGTACCTATTTTACTGATAGGTGAACATGGACAGCAGGTGTCTTAAGGAAATGCGTCCTAATGTTTCCAACCATACCGTAGATCGACCACCGGACCTCAGTGTGTGAGCTGAGTGTGCTAGCAATTGAGCTTCGGGACTTCTTAATAAGGGGCTTTCTTCTGAGCCTTCATTTGTATCAGAAATGCAATCAACTATACATATATCTGCTGTAATTTCTTTGCATGGCTCATAAAAAAAAACATTTTGATTTATTTTTTTTTTTTTTTTTAATTTTATGTAGCTTCCAAGTTTTATTTAACAACCACATGTTCCTTACTTGATGAGCTCTTGCAGTGCCTCTCATTACCAACTTCCAAGAAATGAAAAAAAAAAATTAACTTTCTTTGACTTGCTTAAAACCTTTTGCTACTGAGATCATGATTTTAAACCAGGTGGTTTGTATGCGTGTCTAGCCATGGTTAGTTGCACATACAAATAGTAATAAAATTTTATAATACAGTGGACCCCCGGTTTTCGTTATTTTTTCGTTCCAGAATGCTGTTCAAGTGCCATTACCAAACGAATTTATTCCCATAAGGAATAATGTAAAGTAGACTAGTCCTTTTAGACCCCCCAAAAAACACTTACAAAAGCATTTAAAAAAATACACTTACATAAAAGGGCGAGTTTGGAGTAGGACGAACACCGGGGGTCCACTGTATACTGTAACTTTTTAGGCCAAAAATTCTGTTTAATTAACCCTTTGGGGGTCCAAGGGGTCTCTCTGAAACTCGTTCTCAGGGTCACGAATATAAAAAAAAAAATTTTTTTCTTTTGAACTGTTTGAGAATTTTTTTCCGATCATAACGCCACAAAAATTATGAAATTTGATCGAAAACTAACGAAATTATGCTTTCGCGAAGTTAGCAGTATCCATGACATTTACGCATCGGCGATTTCGCCTACTTTGAGCCCTATTTTCGGCAAATTCCAATGTTTCAGTCTATTAAAATTATTGCTATTTCGCTAGAACTCCATTTTTTCTATCGATTGAGTACAAGAAACCGCCTATTTACCAATTTGAACTACCCAAAATAGTGGTCAGAAAATGGCAATTTGGCCAATTTCACACAAATTTCAAATGATGCCAATTTCAAAATAGGGTCCATAATAAACAAGGCAGACATTCCTGGCACTAAAATAACATCTTCTCTGTTCAATAGTCACGTCTCCAGGCCCATCTTACATTACGTTTTCTTTCCATTTTGAATTTTTATTCTCACAAAATAAAGAAGATTTACTGTTATGTATACAACTGCATCATTGTAAAAATGGTATAAATAATATCAGCGCACTTGTGCAAGAATATTAGACTCTCCAGTTGATGTGTATTGGACGCACGGTGTGATTTGTTTACTCTTGAACCTCGTCAAAAATCGAACATTTTCGCTACTTTGCGCTCAGTTTCAAGGTACAGTGGACCCCCGAGTATCGTAATTAATCCATTCCAGGAGCTAGTACTTAACACGAAGTTTACGAAATTCGAACCATTATTTCCCATGAGAAATAATGTAAATACAGTTAATCCGTTCCACAAAAAAATATTCACATACATATACAGTGGACCCTCGGTTAACGAATACCCCGGAAATCGTGCAATTATGTAAGTATAATTTTGTAAGTTCTTGTGAAAGTGTATTTTTGGGGGTCTGAAATACACTAACCTACGTGAAATTTTTCCTTAAGGGAGTAAATTCGTTCGGTAATGGCACTTCAGCAGACTTCAGGAGTGAAGTTTTTACGAAACTCGGGGGTCCACTGTAAAATAATAAAAAACAATATATATATATATATATACATTTACTTACCTTTATTGAAGATTTGCAGGCATCTGGAAGATAGAGTAATGAGTAATGAAGGTCCTCTTGGGCATTTTCTTCCAAAACAGGCCTGTTTCATCACAATTAAACACTTGTTGGGGGAGGAATTCTTCAGCCTCTACGAAGGGGAATCCCCACTCCCTGCATGCCTGCTACACTCCCTGCATGCCTGCTACACTCCCTGCATGAATGCTACACTCCCTGCATGAATGCTACACTCCCTGCATGCCTGCTACACTCCCTGCATGCCTGCTACACTCCCTGCATGTCTGCTACACTCCCTGCATGTCTGTTACACTCCCTGCATGCCTGCTAAGCTCCCTGCATGAATGCTACACTCCCTGCATGCCTGCTAAACTCCTTGCATGTCTGCTACACTCCCTGCATGCCTGCTAAACTCCCTGCATGCCTGCTAAACTCCCTGCATGCCTGCTAAACTCCCTGCATGCCTGCTA
This sequence comes from Cherax destructor, assembly GCA_009830355.1. Lineage (NCBI taxonomy): Eukaryota > Metazoa > Arthropoda > Malacostraca > Decapoda > Parastacidae > Cherax > Cherax destructor. The sequence continues at coordinate 37,814 of WNWK01009303.1, forward strand.
AACTCCCTGCATGCCTGCTAAACTCCCTGCATGCCTGCTAAACTCCCTGCATGCCTGCTAAACTCCCTGCATGCCTGCTAAACTCCCTGCATGCCTGCTAAACTCCCTGCATGCCTGCTAAACTCCCTGCATGTCTGCTAAACTTCCTGCATGCCTGCTAAACTCCCTGCATGCCTGCTAAACTCCCTGCATGCCTGCTAAACTCCCTGCATGCCTGCTAAACTCCCTGCATGAATGCTAAACTCCCTGCATGAATGCTAAACTCCCTGCATGAATGCTAAACTCCCTGCATGAATGCTACACTCCTTGCATGAATGCTACACTCCTTGCATGAATGCTACACTCCCTGCATGAATGCTACACTCCCTGCATGAATGCTACACTCCCTGCATGAATGCTACCACAGGGGTGCCACTAGGAAGCTTCTTTGGACCCATGGTGACTTATTTCACAGTGACAATCACTAAAGCACCAAAAAAAACACCAAATGTATTGTGAATGTTTGAAAGAGCGCGCTAGGTAATGTTCTCTCAATGGTAAACAACGCTTCACTGGTGGCGTCCTGCGTCCCGCGCAGGCGCGGAGCAGGCGGACAGGTCTAATACGTTACGAAACACGAGCGGTTTTACGATTCTCGAAATCGTAAAAAGCTTACGAAACACGATGTTTACGAAGTAAGAACCTTACGAAACTCGGGGGTCAACTGTACTTGTCATCATGAAACCAGTCAAAATCATCTCTATTTCTGTAATATATCATCTATTCTATAAAATGAGACTAAGAAAACGAGAATACAAGCATAAATACCATACGAAAATAGACTGCAAAGTCGCTGTTTTAAACCAAAAACAGGGTCAGTTTTTTTCCTCATTATGCACTGTGTGCAGGAATTTTTTTATACTGCGCACACTGACCGCACAGACCCATTCTATCACATCTAGGCCTAACATCCTGTTTCTGCTTGATTTGAGGGCGCTAGAATTTAGGCGTACTAGTACGTCAATAACCACAGTGCGTAAAATGTACTTGTACGACCATAACCCCGAAAGGGTTAAAGAACTGCATTTATCTCTTTGTTTGCATATTATACTAGAAGATTGCTATTTACTGTGTACAAAATCAGATTCAAATTTTTGGACCTCTTGTCTTTCATTTTTCCCCGTTAAAGATATACATACGGTATTGTACATAACTTTGATTAACAAGCAGTAAACTTTTAGATTTTTAGATTTTATGAGTACACATCAAATGTTCTGGAATTCCTCAAGATTCTTTAAAAATTTTAAAATGCATAAAAGGCATTGTATGAACTTTAGTTATTGTAAATTTGAGTGCTGTAATATTAATTCTCAATGCATAATCATATTATAAAAGAATTTGACCACCTCTTATTTCCTATGAATCTCTTTCTAATAATCAGGGAAATTAATTATTTTGTTTGTCCACAGATTGTGCAGTATGATTGTGGGCGGTTAAATAGCAGGGTCCCTCCAGTGGGCGGCCTTCTCATCATCCACGTCTAAACATCACGCCCACTGGCTCTTCTTCTCCTACACACACCCACACCAATCCACCCAAGTGTCTGTCTAGCCTTAAGTCACCCATGGCCTCCTGCTTTGCCCTGGCCTGAGCAGCTTGCAAACATGCCCATGTTGAAGTACCATCACTCTTGTTACCAAGACTCAATGTGGCCACAGTAGTGATTGTGTTGGGTAGAGTTTATTAATATTTATATAGTGAATAATCTTTGAAAAATTGATGGTGCAACAATATCAGTGATAATATTGTGGCTCAAGAAAAAACCTCTTAGAAAAGTGGGGAAGGCCTGTGGCCCAGGCCAAGAGGGCAACAAGGACCTTTGCTGTGTGGTGTGGTGAATTACAGTTTGTAGCTTAATGGTGGCATTACCTGAGGCAGCCATGGGTGTGGGTGTCGGTGAACAAGTATATACATGATGGGCTTACCGAGTATTGTGTGAGCCTGGGCTGGCCTCCCGTAGCGTGGGCGTCGGAGCCCGTGGCTTGGGTGGGCATGGCTCGTCGAGGCGGGGATGCAGCCAAGCAAGTGGTGGTGTCTGTGGTGGGTGTTTCGGGTGGAGAGAGAGAGAAAGGTGTGACAGGCTTGGGAAAGTCTTGTCTTTGCAATCGCTTCACAAAGCCTCAGGCCGACCAGTACTATGTCGACCACATCTCCGTTCTCTCACAGGTAATTTATGCTCCATGTGTCTTGTGTGTACCACCTGCATGCATCCTATGTACAGTATAATTTAACAGCATTCCTTGTTTCATATTTCGTTTAATTAGAACAATACATTGGAAAAAGCACTGTCTTACTCTCCATAATGTATAGAAATATTATGTGCACTACCTTTTCAAACACCCAAAATAAAACAAGCAGCCAGAAAATGGCTCATTGTACAGTATTTGAATTTTGATTAGAGAATGAGTAGATCTGCAAAGAAGCATACTGCTGCATTGTGTTAATGTGTAATCTCAAAATGAGGATTTAATGCACCATCAGAACTAGTGTAGACAAGTACAGTAAGCTGTTGTATTAATAAAGTCCCTAAAAAGTTCCATAGGATTCATTTTTAATCCCTTAACCCTTTGGTGGTCGACAGGCCTTCTCAGGAAAGTGTTCCTGGGGTCGAAATTTTTTGGAAAAAAAAAAAATTAATTTTTTCTTATGAAATGATAGAGAATCTTTTTCCGATCATAACGCCACCAAAATTATGAAATTTGATCGAAAACTAACGGAATTATGCTTTCGCGAAGTTAGCGGTAGCCATGACACTTACGCATCGGCGATTTTGCCCACTTTGAGCCCTATTTTCAACAAATTCCAATGTTTCAGTCTCCTAAAATTATAGCTATTTCGCTAGAACTCCATTTCTTCTATCGATTGAGTACAAGAAACCGCCTATTTACCAATTTCATCTACCCAAAATAGTGGTCAGAAAATGGCAATTTTCCAATTTCACACAAATTTCAAATGATGCCAATTTCAAAATAGGGTCCAGAGTAAACAAGGCAGACATTCCTGGCACTAAAATAACATGTTCTCTGTTCATTAGTCACGTCTCCAGGCCCCTGTTCCATTATTTTTGCTTTTCATTTTTGAATTTTTATTCTCACAAAAAATAGAAGATTTTCTGTTATGTATACAACTGCATCATTGTAAAAATGGTATAAATAATATCAGAGCACTTGTGCATGAATATAAGACTTGCCAGTTGATGTGTATTGGAGGCATGGTGTGATTTGTTTACTCTTGAATATCGTCAAAAATCGAACATTTTCGCTACTTTGAGCTCAATTTCAAGGTACTTGTAATTGTCATATCAATCAAAATCATCTCTATTTCTGTAATATATCTTCCATTCTATCAAATGAGACAAAGAAAACGAGAATACATCAATAAAAACCATACGAAAATCGACTGCAAAGTTGCTGTTTTAATCGAAAAAAACGGTCAGAGTTTTTTTCTCATTATGCAGTGTGTACTGCAGGATTTTTTTTATGCTGCGCACACTGACCACACAGACCCATTCTTTCATATGTATGCCTACCAGACGTTTTTTGCTTAAATTGAGGCCGCTAGAATTTGGGCGTACTAGTACGGCACCAACCCCTGCTCGTAAAACGTACTAGTACGGCACCGACCCCCAAAGGGTTAAATGTGGCATACCCAGAAATTACAGTTCCTGTGTGTGTGACAAGTTTTTGAAAAAAATGGAAAGTCTTTTTCTTACAGATTGAAAGAGTGCATTTTTATGAATTGAATAAAACTAAGATGAGTGCAATCTGATTAACCCTTAAACTGTCCACACGTAGATATACGTTTGCTCGCGTACTGCTCCGAGCGTAGATCTACGTTTTTTTCCAAATGCTTTTAACCTTGCCACGATAAGCCTGAGCTGCCTAGAGATTAGAGAATGGGTCTGTGCACTCAGTGTAAGCAGTATTAGAAAATGTGGGAATGACAAACAAAATGCACTCTTCATTTTAAAGAAAGAAAAATTTATATTTTTCTCAAAATATTCGGTCAGCTATGCAAGTGAACGTATATCTACGTGTGGACAGTTTAAGGGTTAAAGCTTGCGTTTTTTTATGACATGTTCAAGTTGGCAAACAAAATAATCATTCAGCAACAGTGATGTAAATGTGCCACTGTTGTTATTGTTTTATAATTTATTCATGCCAAATTATGATTTGTACACTGTGCAACTATGTACAATACTTTTATATGATATTAGATGTTTTTTCAAGGTGTTCTAGTTCTTTCAGACATGGGAAAATGCATAGCCCAATATTAGTCCACATAGAATATGTAGTACGTATGTATAAATTAGAGCAAGTAATTGTTTTTTGTATTTTTTCTACTTTGGTCTTGTAACACTGTACAAGGAATACCTATGATTTTACAATTGTTTCGATGTGTAATACTCCTCATAACACTGAAATAGGTCACATTGTTTGATTATAATGGGTTGTTCTTGGTTAATTATATATATCAGATTGGAAGGAGGGAGTATAGAGGAATTGAATGTGTTAGATAATTGGGAGTGGGCTTGTCGGCAGATGGGTATTTGAAAGACAAAGTGAATCATATAATTGATGAAAAGAAAAAGGTAGGTGGTGCATTGAGGCATTTGTGTAGACAAAGAACATTATTCATGGAGGCAAAGAGGGGTATAGTGGTACCAACACACTTACATGGGCATTAAGCATGGGTTATGAATGCTACAATGAGGGGAAGGTTGGAGAGGTGCAGAGTTACTAAAAAGTATTATTCAGTGGGCTGAGGAGAGATTGTTAAAGTGGTTTGGAAATTTAGAGAGGATGGAGCAAAATAGGATGACTTGGAGTGTGTATAAATCTGTAGTATTGGGGGGGGGGTGAGGGTAGAGGTTGAAGCAGGAAACATTGGAGGGCAGGGGTTAAGGTGGCTTTTCTGTGCTAGGGGCTTGAACATCCAGCAGGCATGTGTGAGCTTGTGAGGAGTGAGCAGAAGCAAATGGTTTATTGGACTTGATGAGCTGTTGGAGTGAGAGTAGGGTAACATTTTGTGAAAAGATTGAGGGAAAACTGGTTAGCTGGACTTGAGTCCTGGAAGTGGGAAGTACAGTATCTATGCTCTGAAGGAGAGGTGGGGATATTTGCAGTTTGGAGGGGCTTTTGACCTGTGGTATTGCACACTTCTGGCAAGAGTGTGATGGAGTGAATATTAGTGAAAGTGTTTTTTTTTTTTGGGGGGAGTCAACCTACATCGGTGGAAGATGGCCAGGGTGTTAAAAAAGTAAATTTAGGTGTGAGGGAATATCCAGGATTTTTTATTTTAACACTTTGGCCGTCTCTCACTGAGGCAGGGTGACCCCCCCAAAAAAAAAAAAAAAAAAGCTTTCAATATCATTTACACTTGTCTTTGCAGAAGCACACAGATATGACAGTTTAGTTGTCACTATAAATGTAATAACTGTGTTCCAGTATTTACCAGGAAATCTTATGATATTACAATTGTTTGATTATATTGGGTTATCTTTTAAGTCTATTTAGTATGCTTATTGGCTGAATTCCACTGTATCATGAAATTATAAACAAATTGGAATGAATAAGTCATCTTCCTGGTAGTTCCACATCCTGTTTGCTGGTAGGGAAGCTGGTGGTGGAACAGTTCCTGGTTTCGTTGTTTACTGATGTTACTTGGATAGTGTTACTCAAAATGCACTGAGTGAACCTCCCTGGTGTTAGATTTTTTCAAAGGCTTGAAGAAGTCGTAGGAGACCCAAACAGTCGAGCTCATGTCAAGAATATTTGCAGGTTGCGTATTTAAAGGCATGAAAGATTGTGCATGCTAGTACATCGGACACACGGTCATAACAATTGAAAATAGAAAGGCATATCAATACAGTACTTCAGTTTTAAACTGACAGTTTAACTTTAGATAAAATTTACATTGGAAGCATATGGATTATACACAAGTCAGTACTGGCAAACCCTGTTGAATACTTAGGGCATGAAAGTCACTTCAGTAGAAGACACTGAATATTTACAGGAAGACGTAAGCAGTGTTTTCCAGTGGGCATTGGAGAACAACATGACATTCAGTGGTGAAAGTTCCAACTGCTTAGGTATGGAAAGAAAAGAACTCAAAAGGAACACTATATACAAAACCCAAAAGGATTGTCAAATAGAATGAAAGGAACACGTGAAAGACTTGGGAATAATTATGTCAGCTGATCTTTCTTAAAAAGAACACAATAAGACAAAGCTCACGACAGCCAGGAGGATGAAGGGGTGGGTAATGAGAACCTTCAAAACAAGGGAAATAGTGCTCCTTCATTTGGAATATTGCTCAGTGTTGACTGCCCTGTTCGGGGCAGGAGAAATATCAGAGCTTGAACAAATACAGAGATCGTTAACAGCCCGCATAGAGCCAGTAAAGCATTTAAATTACTCGAAACACCTTGAAGTCTTAAATGTGTACTCACTGGAGGAATTCTACATGGCCTCTCCTTCCTTGGATTGAACTTGATTACTTCCTGGTCCCCAGGTGCTGTATGACCCATGTAGGTTTAGTGCTTCACCCCAAAATATAATCATAATTGAAGCAGAAATTCAGTGAATTGTTTTATCCCTTCAAGAACATGGTTACAGTGTTGAAGAAACTATGCATTCTGTGGGCCTTCTTATTACGTATTGTATTTCCTGCACAGGAATACTGAAATGCAGATTAGTAATTGGTATTAGTATTTAGTATTGAAAGGTAGGCTTTCCTTCAAGCAATATATATCGAGCAAAAGACAATGCTTTGGTATCAAACTTTGTGTGATTGTGACACAAGCAGGAAAACTTCAGAAAATACCAGCAACATTAGGAACATCTTTGTTTTAATAGTAATAATAATAATAAATTTATTTCTTTTCTGCGGTATACAGGTAATGTAGTTTACATGTAATAAAATGTTAGGCACAAAAGAAAACCACTAGCCTATGCTGCATTTTAGGCAGATAACTGGTACACAAGCCCTTCACTTTGTGAATACTTCAGAATAAACAGTACAGAAATGTGCAGAACGGCATGAGGAAATAGAACATTTGTGCCATCACTCAAAAAATCATTAAGTCATAATGCAAGACTAATGTTTCATGCCAGTGATATAATGGTATTTTGGTGGCATTAGATAGATGGAACAATGTTGACAATCTTGTAGAGGCATGAAATAAAACAAACTGGGAAGGTGGACAGACAAACAGAAGCACCTATTGGAAGACCACTTGTAGTCATCGCTTACACAAACAGTGTGCGTTTAGTTGACAAATCAGACATGCCAGTTGGGTCTGTCGATTGTGTGAAAATTTTTCAACTAGTATACATGGAGTATATGAAATTGTTTTCCCATCTTTTAGATGTGGCAATACTAAATGCTTACAGATTGTTCCAAATGAAGCTAAAACTCTTATGAAGTCCATTTATCTGTTATAAGACAGATAACAAATATATATACATATACAGTATACCAAGGGGGCTATCCCATCAATTCGCTGACATTTTAATAAAAGTGATCCATTTCGTCTAAAGCAAGGTGACCATTTCTCTTCAACTATTCCTTCTACAGAAAATAAGAAATGTTAGTGATTATATTTGTGCCAGCACAGTTTCAGAAAACCAAAATAGTACAGAGATTAAAGATATTATTGGACAGGGGTGTGATGTGCCATTGTGCCTCACTGTTTCAAGCAATATTTTGCCTTGAAAAACTTGTAATATAATAAAGGATACTGTAAATAGTGTAAGAAGATATTAACGATAATTACATAAGATTTTTTTTGTCATAGTGAATAGTAAATAGGTAGTAGGTTGGTAGACAGCAACCACCCAGGGAGGTACTACCGTCCTGCCAGGTGACTGTGAAACAGAAACCTGAAACTGTTTTACATGATGGTAGGATTGCTGGTGTCTCTCTTTTCTGTCTCATAAACACGCTGGATAACAGGTATATCTAGCTACTTCTACTTACACTTTAGGTCACACTACACAGGCATGCACATGCATATATACGTATACATACACACATCTAGGTTTTTTCTTCTTTTTCTTAATAGCTCTTGTTCTTTTTATTTTCTCTATTGTCCATGGGGAAGTGGAAAAGAATCTTTCCTCCGTAAGCCATGCGTGTCGTATGAGGCGACTAAAATGCCGGGAGCAATGGGCTAGTAACCCCTTCTCCTGTACACATTTACTAAAAAAGAGAAGAGAAACTTTATAAAACTGGGTTGTTTGAATGTGTGTGGATGTAGTGCAGATGATAAGAAAGAGATGATTGCTGATGTTATGAATGAAAAGAAGTCCCTGGGGCACTCCCCGGTATATAGGATGGGGTGAGGACATCGTGCCACCTACTGCAACCCGGAAGGTTCGCCCTTGTAAAAAGTTGCGCATCCAACGGAGGGGGGCTCCTGCCAGCCCCATGTGAGCTAGCTAAAAAAGTATCGCCGTGTGGGATGCAGAATCAAATGCTCCACGCAGATCCAAAAAGGCAGCCAGAAGGAACTCCCGGCTTTCGAATGAAGTATGCTCTAACTGCACAAATTGAAGCAAAGAGTCGAGGGTGGATCTACCCTCACGGAAGCCACTCTGGTTTTCAGGTAAGAGGCCATGTTCCTCAGTCCACCATGAGAGACGGGTGGCCACCAGTCTTTCCAACACTTTACCCAAGCAGGGCAGTAAAGCAATGGGTCGGTAAGAGTCTGGTTGGGCATTATCTTTGCCTGGCTTCAGAATCGGAACCAGGAGAGAGTGCTTCCACACATCGGGGAAAACTCCTTGAGACCAGCTGGCATTGAAAACCTCCAGCATGGCATCTGTACAAGAGGGGGGTAGATGCAGTAAGAATGAATAAGGTATGTTATCCTCCCCAGGAGAAGAACGGGAAGAAAGCTGGAAGAGTGCCCGCTGTAGTTCATGAGAACTGAAGGGAGATGCCAGCACCTGGCAGTCAACCTCGGGTACTACAGGGGGCAGAGGACCCAATTTGATCACCTTAGAAGGTAGAGGGGGATGGAAGAGCAAACTTAGGCCCAAAGAAACTAGCAAACAATTCTGCTTTATCCTGAGGGAAGAGTGGCGTTGCACCATCCCCCAACAGGGGAAAGGAGCTTACAGATCGTGATCCCAGCATAGAGTGGAAGAAACCCCATGCCCGGTTAGCAGAGGTGCGAAAAGAAAGAGAAGAACAGAAAGAAGTCCATGATTCACGTTTTGCATGGAGGAGTGTTTGCCAACATAAAGCGTCAGCCCTTCGGTAAGTCAACTGTAGAGCCCTTGAAGGTTGGCGCCGCCACTGTGCCCACGCCTTTCAACGGGCCTTCACTGCCTGGAGGCACTCATCATTCCACCACGGAACCCAGGGGTGAGAACGGGAGAAGCTCCCAGAAAGATGAAATGAACGGGAGCCTGCCTCTAACATGGCCCCTTGAAGAGATGCAACGGCATCGTCCAACAGAGAGTCTTGAGGCAGGCTATAATCAAAGTGTGTTACTGTAACTCGTCCATCCGGCCTGAGTGGTTTTCCACCGTGGACGAATTGCCGTCACTGGCACTGTTGGGGCTCCATTGGTAGATACAGTGACAGGGAGATGATCACTCCCCATGAAGGGGCCTACATAAACAATGGCTGTAGTGAAATACCCACACCCAAGAACGAGGTCCAGGGTAGAAGCTCTCCCTGTGTAAGGATCCACTCTAGTCTTCAATCCTGGTGGTGTGAGCAACGAAAGGGGAGATGCGAGGAGGGCTTGGAACAAGGCCCTCCCTGTGGGATTCATGGCTCCCAAGGAAATGGATGGCTTCCAGAAATGGTGCCTAGCATTGAAATCCCCTATGACAAGTGCAGAACCACTGAGTTGCCCAAAGTAATGGATAAACTCACTCTTGTGTTACTGACCTGCCCGGATTGTAAATCAGGAGGAAGGTGCACCACTGAGTGCCCAAGGCAACGCGCACAGCTAGAGTTTCTAACACCCCATTCTCATAGGTTCGGAGGGAAAGGATCATACTCTGGAGCCAGCTACACACCAGAAGAGCTAGGCTACTACCACCCCTTTCAAAGCAATCCCGACGATAAACAGTGAAACCCGACAGCCGAACAGAATGACGAGGACGTAACCATGTCTCGGAGAGGCACACCACGAGTGGCTGTACCTCTGCCAGATACTTCTGGAGGTCTGGGAGCTTTCCCAATATGGAACGAATGTTTCAGAGAAGAAAAATAGAGTGGGAGTGAGTCACGTGTGTGAACTAAGAAGCCCAATGAGGCGAGGGAGAACCGAGAGACATGCATTCATAAAAGAGGTGCCCTGTAGGAAGGAGTGAAGCACTTCCTCCACCAAATGGAGGACAGGACGAAGAAATGAAGCCCAGGCAGGCGAGAGTAAAACATCGGACCATCAATAGCAAAGGATCCTGAGACAGTGGCAGGCTGGGGTTGAGGAGAAATGGAGGGGGAGGGGATTTCTGTGAGGAGTGAGGCACTGGGTCAGGCAAGAGGTCCATTTGGACAAGGGGGGGTACCAAACTGTGAGTTGATTTTGAAGCTGCACCACCTTGACGGGAGGATATGCATCGTGAACGAGGAGGAACATGAGCAATAACTTCCGCAGTGGAAGCCGGATCCGAAGACACCTGAAGATGATGATGTCCCAGAGGTGGGGAATCCTCTGAAGGTAGAGAGAGTTCTGCAAGAGCTGCAAAACGGTTTGAAACAGGGACATTAGTCCTCACAGCTGCAGAGAACAGGTGGCCCGGCCGCACTGGTGCTGGGGAGAAGCCCTTAGTGGGGGCGCTGGAGACGAAGGAGGCAAGGGCTGACGAACTGTGACTGGCTTTACGGACCGCAGGCTGGAGTTACATTCATCGAGGGAAAGTGACTGGGCCCTGGCTGAGTTTGCCAAATCAAGAGCCTGGCGATATGCCGGGCAAGACCAGGATGGGACTTTGTGGACCCTTTTACAAAAATAGCATGAGGCTGGGCGAGTACAGGCAACACCGTCTTTGACTGCTGGGTGAAACCCACTACAGTTTGCACACCTAACCTTACCACGGCAGGACAACTCTCCATGCCCAAAAAGGAAACATTTCCGACACCGAAGAAGAGGAAAAGTATATGTAAGGACGAAACCTTAGATTGCCAAAAATTACAAATTTCGGGAGAGCACCTGAGAAACATACACGAACCATACGAGACGGGGCAGGATGAGTCGAGAGGCTCCAAACCTCTCACAAACCTAAGTCATCCCCCCCACTCAAAACCAACTCAGAATGGATCTCCTCATCTGAGAGGGATGAGGAAATCGGTCCAATTCTACCGTAACAACAACCAGCAGCAAGGATTGAGGAGCGGACCTCCCAGCAGACTACATTCCACTTACCTAGGACATGGATGGCATTAAGTGGTAAATTTCTGGCTAGAAAAGACTTACGATGTAGTCGGAGCCTTAGGGCTGCACCCCTACCGAGTTGCTGGACACCCCTGTCTATGCAGGCCTTGCCGAAAGGAGAGCCACTGATGGCATTAGGGACTTCCCGTGGATTGGTGAAGGGGGTACCACCATCCTTGGGACGCACGAGAATCACCATCACATCTGGGGTAATGTGGGATGGAGAAGAAACACAGTCTAGACAAGAAGTTGGCTGGCACTTAGGGCTAGACAGGGGCCTGGCTCCATCATCAACCTCAAGGGCCCATTTATAAATCCCAGCAGGGGACACAATATCCATATCATGGTCCAGAGGCAAGGAAACAGTTGTCAACTGAGTATGGGCCAGAGGGGGGTCCCCCCATAGGGGCGAACGACATCCCAGATAAATTCTCCAGAAATGGGTCAAATAACACCGCTTGATAGGAAGAAATTACTAGAAGCACATGCACACAAGAAAAAAATATATAGTGAAGAGCCTAAACAGGACCGTCACCACCAACAAACAACTGAGGAGCCTTCAAAAAGCACGTCTTGATCAGCTGAGTGACAACCACCAACCTGTCATCTTATGTAGAGTGACTGCTTCCAGGTACAGTGGTACCCCGACTTACGATGGTCCCCAAACTCACCCTTTTATGTAAGTTTATTTTTTTTAATGTTTTTGTAAGTGTAATTTTGGGGGTCTAAAAGGACTAGTCTATTTTACATCATTTCTTATGGAGATAAATTCGTTTGGTAATGGCACTTGAACAGCATTCTGGAATGAAAAAATATCGTAAGTCGGGGTACCACTGTACCTGGTAGTGGAGCAAATAATTGTGAGTAAATAATCATCTCCCATTCTGGTCCTTGGGATTGGGCCAGCTACATCTACTACCAGCTTGCTGATGCTGAAATAGGCTGAAGGGGAACAGGTTTAATACATTGACAAGATTTCCCTATTAATTGACAGACATGATAGGTTTTACTATACTCTTCCACAGTCTCCCACAGCTGGGGCCTGAAGAAATGCCTGGAAACCTTGGACATCATCATCTGGTGACAAAACCCTTGTTCTCCTTCCCTTGGTACAACAAACAGAGGCAACTTCTTTGTAAGAGTTTCCTCTCTGAAATGAAAGCACTTATTTAATTGTGAAACCTCTTCCTTAGCCACAGCTGAGGCTCTGATCAGTGTGACATCATTCTCCTGTACAGAAATTAATTGCACCTTAGTAGATGCAGCCTCTCTCACACTACTTAACTGATCTATGCTCCAATCATGCTCAGCTCTGGCTGGAACATCCTTTTCTTCAGTTGACTGCAGTTCAACATCAGAAAACAGTGTTTCCAGACTTAAGCCCTCATCATCCTCATGAGAAATATCATGAAGACTATTGATAGCATGATCATGAGCCATACTTCTCATGGTGGAATTTTCAGGGAGAAGGACTGGTAGGGTCTCTCTAGCCTTCTCTTCCCAAACTTTGGGACTTGGTTCCCCCCTAACTAGTTGTTCTTCACTGTCTAACAGGCCCATTACATTATTCCCCAATAAGAGGTTAACACCCTCGAAGGGAATCTCATCTGAAATACCTACAGGGAGATAGCCAACTTGGTATACAGATTCTACCCATAACTTGTGTACAGGTGTTCTTATGGTCAAACCCGTAATTATTTTTTTTTATTAACACATCGGCCGATTCCCACCAAGGCAGGGTGGCCCGAAAAAGAAAAACTTTCATCATCATTCACTCCATCAGTGTCTTGCCAGAGGGGTGGTTTACACTACAGTTATAAAACTGCAACATTAACACCCCTCCTTCAGAGTGCAGACACTGTACTTCCCATCTCCAGGACTCAAGTTCGGCCTGCTGGTTTCCCTAAATCCCTTCATAAATGTTACTTTGCTCACACTCCAACAGCACGTCAAGTATTAAAAACCATTTGTCTCCATTCACTCCTATCAAATACGCTCACACATGCTTGCTGGAAGTCCAAGCCCCTCGACACAAAACCTCCTTTACCCCTCCCTCCAACCTTTCCTAGGCCGACCCTACCCCGCCTTCCCTCCACTACAGATTTATACACTCTCGAAGTCATTCTGTCTTGTTCCATTCTCTCTACATGTCCGAACCACCTCAACAACCCCTCCTCAGCTCTCTGGATAATATTTTTGGTAATCCCGCACCTCCTCCTAATTTCCAAACTCCGAATTCTCTGCATTATATTCACACCACACATTGACCTCAGACATGACATCTCCACTTCCTCCAGCCTTCTCCTCATTGCAACATTCATCACCCATGCTTCACACCCATATAAGAGTGTTGGTATAACTATACTCTCATACATTCCCCTCTTTACTTCCATGGACAAAGTCTTTGTCTCCACAGACTCCAAAGTGCTCCACTCACCCTTTTCCCCTCATCAATTCTATGATTCACCTCATCCTTCATAGACCCATCTGCTGACATGTCCACTCCCAAATATCTGAATACATTCACCTCCTCCATACTCTCTCCCTCCAATCTGATATCCAATCTTTCGTCACCTAATCTTTTTGTTATCCTCATCACCTTACTCTTTCCTATATTCACTTTCAATTTTCTTCTACCAAATTTTCACCCCACCAAATTCATCCACCAACCTCTGCAACTTCTCTTCAGAATCTCCCAAAAGCACAGTGTCATCAGCAAAAAGCAACTGTGACAACTCCCACTTTGTATTTGATTCTTTATCTTTTAACCCCACACCTCTTGCCAAGACCCTCGCATTCACTTCTCTTACAACCCCATCTATAAATATATTGAACAACCACGGTGACATCACACATCCTTGTCTAAGGCCCACTTTTACTGGGAAATAGTCCCCCTCCCTCCTACACACACTAACCTGAGCCTCACTATCATAAAAACTTTTCACTGCTTTCAGTAACCTACCTCCTATTCCATACACCTGCAACATCTGCCACATTGCCCCCCTATCCACCCTATCATACGCCTTTTCCAAATCCATAAATGCCACAAAAACCTCTTTACCCTTATCCAAATACTGTTCACCTATATGTTTCAACACTTGGTCTACACACCCCCTACCTTTCCTAAAGCCCCCTTGTTCATCTGCTATCCTGCTTTCTGTCTTACTCTTAATTCTTTCAATAGTAACTCTACCATACACTTTACCAGGTACACTCAACAGACTTATTCCCCTATAATTTTTGCACTCTCTTTTGTCCCCTTTGCCTTTATACAAAGGAACAATACATGCTCTCTGCCAATCCCTAGGTACCTTACCCTCTTCCATACAGTTATTAAATAATAGCACCAACCACTCCAAAACTATATCCCCACCTGCTTTTAACATTTCTATCTTTATCCCATCAATCCCAGCTGCCTTACCCTCTTTCATTCTACCCACTGCCTCACGAACTTCCCCCACACTCACAACTGGCTCTTCCACACTCCTACAAGATGTTATTCCTCCTTGCCCTATACACGAAATCACAGCTTCCCTGTCTTCATCAACATTTAACAACTCCTCAAAATATTCCCTCCATCTTCCCGATACCTCTAACTCTCCATTTAATAACTCTCCTCTCCTATTTTTAACTGTCAAATCCATTTGTTCCCTAGGCTTCCTCAACTTATTAATCTCACTCCAAAACTTTTTCTTATTTTCAACAAAATTTGTTGATAACGATCTCACCCACTCTCTCATTTGCTCTCTTTTTACATTGCTTCACCACTCTCTTAACCTCTCTTTTTCTCTCCATATACTCTTCCCTCCTTGCATCACTTCTACTTTGTAAAAACCTCTCATATGCTAACTTTTTCTCCCTTACTACTCTCTTTATATCATTCCACCAATTGCTCTTCTTCCCTCCCGCACCCACTCGCCTGTAACCACAAACTTCTGCTGAACACTCTAACATTACATTTTTAAATTTACCCCATACATCTTCGACCCCATTGCCTACACTCTCACTAGCCCATCTATCCTCCAATAGTTGTTTATATCTTACCCTAACTTCCTCCTCTTTTAGTTTATAAACCTTCACCTCTCTCTTACTGCTTCTATTTTCCTTGTATCCCATCTACCTTTTACTCCCACTGTAGCTATAACTAAAAAGTGATCTGATATATCTGTGGCCCCTCTATAAACATGTACATCCTGAAGTCGACTCAACAGTCTTTTATCTACCAATACGTAGTCCAACAAACTACTGTCATTTCGCCCTATATCATATCTTGTATACTTATTTATCCTCTTTTTCTTAAAATATGTATTACCTATAACTAAACCCCTTTCTATACAAAGTTCAATCAAAGGGCTCCCATTATCATTTACACCTGGCACCCCAAACTTATCTACCACACCCTCTCTACGTGTTTCTCCTACTTTAGCATTTAGGTCCCCTACCACAATTATTCTCTCACTTGGTTCAAAAGTTCCTATACATTCGCTTAACATCTCCCAAAATCTCTCTCTCTCTCTCGTCTACACTCCTCTCTTCTCCAGGTGCATACACGCTTATTATGACCCACTTTTCGCATCTGACCCTTATTTTAATCCACATAATCCTTGAATTTACACATTTATATTCCCTCTTCTCCTTCCATTACTGATCCTTCAACATTATTGCTACCCCTTCCTTAGCTTTAACTCTCTCAGATACTCCTGACTTAATCCCATTTATTTCTCCCCACTGAAACTCGCCTAACCCCTTCAGCTTTGTTTCACTTAGGGCCAGGACATCCAACTTCTTTTCATTCATAACATCAGCAATCATCTCTTTCTTATCATCCGCACTACATCCACGCACATTCAAACAACCCAGTTTTATAAAGTTTTTCTTCTCTTTTTTAGTAAATGTGTACAGGAGAAGGGGTTACTAGCCCATTGCTCCCGGCATTTTAGCCGCCTCATACGACACTCATGGCTTACGGAGGAAAGATTCTTTTCCACTTCCCCATGGACAATAGAGAAAATAAAAAGAACAAGAGCTATCAAGAAAAAGAAGAAAAACCTATATGTGTGTATGTATATACAGTCATCCCTCGGTTTTCGGTTTTAATCCGTTCCAGATGGATCGGCTAAAACCAAAATCGGCGAAAACCAAAACTATTTTCCCCATAAGAAATAATGGAAATTCAATTAATCCGTTTCAGAAACCCAGAAGTTTGGAAAAAAAAAATTTTGGGGGCCTTAAAGATAGATTTACATGCACAAATGAATGAAATGAATGTGGCACTTGCCCTTACTGAAGACTGATGGTGTTTGATGGAAGAGAGATAGGAGGGAGAGGGTAGAAACCCTACTTTTGGAAGGGAATCCCCTCCATAAGGACTCTAGGTAACAAGTCCTCATCTGGGGTCACTTCCCTTCTTTGTCTTTTAATCCCACTAGGACCAGCTTGTGATTCACTGCACACCTGTGGCACTAAATATCTCTCCAGAGAGCTCTGTATCTGGCGGCTTCTTTAAAATGTCCCTAAAATGGGACATGGAATTGTCATTGTAAAAGTAGCCAGCACGGATTGCAACATCTTTGTCAGGGTGATGTTCCTCCACAAATGATTGCACCCTACTCCACATTGCACAAATCTCCTTAATCTCTGAAGAAGGCACCTTACATCTTTCTTCCTCCACTGAAGCAATTTCCTCAGATCTGTTTTGTTGTTGTTGCAGCTCAAGCTCTTGCAGCTCTTCAGTGGTTAGATCTTCATTGTGGTCCTCCACCAACTCTTCCACATCCTCTCCATTCACATCCAACCCCATAGAAGTCCCCAATTCCACAATACTTTCCACAACTTCCATAGGCTCATCAGGGTTAGCTTCAAACCCTTCAAAATCCCTCTCTTGTACACAATCTGGCCACAACTTTCTCCAAGCAGAGTTCATCGTCCTGGAGGTCACTCCCTGCCAAGCTTTATCTATAAGGCCTATGCAATGGAAGATATCAAGTGACCCTTCCAGAACTCTTTTAGGTCAATCTAGTGTCTGAGGTTACATCAAAGCACCTTTGAAACATTGCTTTGGTGTACAGTTTTTAAAGTTTGCAATGACCTGCTGGTCCATGGGCTGGAGGAGAGGAGTGGTGTTAGGAGGCAAGAACTTCACTTTTACAAATCTGAATTCCTTAGACATTTGGTCTTCCAAGTCTTGAGGATGACCAGGAGCATTGTCCATTACCAGGAGGCACTTAAGTGGCAATTTATTCTCCAATAGATATTTCTTCACACTGGGGCCAAACATTTGATTAAACCATTCCAGGAAAATTTCCCTAGTGACCCATGCCTTAGCATTAGACTTCCAAAACACACACAATTTACCTTTGTCAACACTGTATTTGCCGAACACTCTGGGATTTTCAGAGTGATACACGAGTAAAGGCTTCACTTTTAAATCCCCACTAGCGTTCCCACATAACATAAGAGTTAGCCTGTCTTTCATAGGCTTGTGTCCTGACATTGCCTTTTCCTCCTGTGTGATGTAGGTCCTCCTTGGCATTTTCTTCCAAAAGAGGCCTGTTTCGTCACAATTAAACACTTGTTGGGGTTTAAATTCTTCTGCCTGTACATATTGTTTAAACTCGCGCACAAATTTTTCAGCCCCATCTTTATCTGAACTGGCATCCTCACCATGCCTTACAACACTGTGTATGCCAGTTCGCTTCTTGAAGTTTTCGAACCAGCCTTTGCTGGCCTTAAATTCATCAACCTCAACACTGGTTCCAGGCATTTTCTTTACAAGATCGGCATGCAACAGCCTTGCTTTTTCACATGTGATGGATTGCACAACACTATCACCCGCTAGCAGTTTTTGGTTTATCCACACCAATAACAATTTCTCCATATTTTCCATTGTTTGTGATCTCTGTTTCGTTATCGTATTCACCCCTTTCGCAACATTAGCTTCCGTGATTTCCTTTCTCTTTGCCACAATGGAACTGATGGTTGATGGGTTTTTCTTGTATATCCTGGCGAGCTCGGCAATACGTACACCACTATCATATTTTTCTATTATTTCTTTCTTCAGTTCTATTGTGTTCCTCACTTTCTTTACCAAAGAACTGGCACTAGGAGCTTTCTTTGGGCCCATGGTAGCTTATTTAGTAGTCACACACAATAATCAAGGGCCAAAAACAATGAATTGTTAATAAATGTTTTGTATAAACTCCTGGGGAGATGTTCACTCAAGCGTAAACAATGCTAGACTGCGTGGCAATGTGCGTGGGAGGTGCGTGGGTGGCGGGCCTACGGCCTTTGTATGTGCGCGGCACTAGTGGACAGGTCCCATACGATCGGCGAAAACTAAAATAATCGGCGAAAACTGAGCCAAATTTTCCCTGAAAAAAGTCGGTGAAAACCAAAATCGGCGATAACTGGGACAAGCGAAAACCGAGGGATGACTGTACAGTGGTACCCCAACTTACGATGGTCCCCAAACTCACCCTTTTATGTAAGTTTATTTTTTTATATGCTTTTGTAAGTGTAATTCTGGGGGTCTAAAAGGACTAGTCTATTTTACATCATTCCTTATGGGGATAAATTCGTTTGGTAATGGCACTTGAACAGCATTCTTGAATGAAAAAATATCGTAAGTCGGGGTACCACTGTATATGCATGTGCATGCCTGTGTAGTGTGACCTAAAGTGTAAGTAGAAGTAGCTAGATATATCTGTTATCCAACGTGTTTATGAGACAGAAAAAAGACACCAGCAATCCTACCATCATGTAAAACAGTTTCAGGTTTCTGTTTCACAGTCACCTGGCAGGACGGTAGTACCTCCCTGGGTGGTTGCTGTCTACCAACCTACTACCCGTAATACCCTTCAATAATATATCTTTCCCAGTATAGGTATCATTAGACACTGGCAGCACTCCTGCATGTAGCAAGGAGTAGGTGCTACATCCATCTCTCAAGGACAACATGTTTTCAACCCTGCCCACATTCTTATGCAAGGCAACTGTAGACTTACTACAAAATACATGCATCCTGGGGTCTAAATCCAAGGGCTCCTCCTCACCTTGCCTTGAAGACCTAATGCAAGCCACTGGATGTGTGTCTGCAGTTAGGGCTCCCTGGGATGGTTCCTCCTTTCTCTGATCTTGCTGTTTATAAAAGCAAAACTTTTGTATGTGCCCAGTCTTGTTACAGTAGTAACAGGTATAATTCCTAAAGGTATTTTTACCATTTGGTGTAGGACTGGTACTGTGTGCTCGAGGAACTGAAACATTATTTGATGGTCTAGGTAAACTTTGAGCTCCAGCTGACTTACCTTTTCCTTCTATTTGAGAGGGTGCCTCATCCTTCGTTTGTCCCTGAAAAATCTTGTCCCCCTTACCTTTATGACCATAGGATTTGGAATAAGGTTTAGAACGAGTGGGGAAATGTTCAGAAGGAGCATGACTGTTTTTACTTACCAATTCCTTACGAGCTAAGAATCTGTCACCCAGATCCAGTGCTACTGAAAGATTAGCTGTGTTTTTGTCCTCCAAATATTCTCTAAGGTCAACAGGGATTGCATTGTACAATTCCTCATGAACAATTAGGTCTACTAATTTGTCAGTCCCTGTTCACTCCTTTTGAACCAACCCATTTCTTAAAAAGGAACAGTTTCTCATTCCCTAACTCAGTTAAGGTCTGCCCATCCTGAAATTTTTGACTTCTGAACTTTTGCCTATATTTCTCAGGTATCATTTGGTATGCAAGCAATACTACTTCCTTAATTTTATGATAGTCTGAAAATTCACTTCCCTCCAGAGTCTCTACTCTCTGGAATCCTTTACCTACAAGCTGCGTGCAAACTAGGGTGGCCCACTGCCGTTTGGGCCATCCTTGCTCCAAAGCAGTCTTCTCAAAAAAAGAAAAGTATCTGTCTGGGTCTCACTCTGTTAACTTAGGGACAAAATGTGCAGCTTTAGTTATGTGAAGTACTGCTCAGGCTCTTGTTCTGAACATCCTAACCTTTGACTTACTCTCTCCTTAGCTTCTATTAATTTTGTCTCAGCTTCTGTCAAAGCTAGCTAAGTCTTATCATCTCTTCATTATCACCTGGAGTAGTTGATTCCTCATGGTCACTGTCAACAGGCATGTTTACTAGTGAATTATTTACCTCCTCACTGAAGCCTGAAAGGTCTAAAGATTCAGCTTCTGACATAGCTTTTATCCTTAAACTCTTGCTTCCTCTCTTACAGCATCAATGGACAAGTTTTCCCCACAGGCACATACAATAACACAAGTTCAATGTAACTATTCACATGGCACTTTACCATAACCACAAACAAAATGTGTTACTCAACTTTTATCCCCACTCTGGAGAAAAACAACCTGTAAACTAATATATGAAAACAACCTTCCACTGACACCACCTTGGTAAATTTTACAAGGTAAATTTTATCCTAACAGAAACATGCAACTTTTGTTACCCCATACCAGTACATATATTTCAAAGAATGTTTTGAGTTATTTTAACAGTCAAATAACTCTCCCGGTCAAGGCCCCCATGTTATGTTATTTTCCCTTACTTTATCAAGGTTCTCACTACATGTTCTAGCATAGGGTATTAAAGGTCTTATAGTCTAGGGGGGATACTTACATTCATGATTCTTTGCTGCATCTGAAAAAAACCTAACCAGCCCTCTCCATGGGTTATTTAAACCACAATTACAAAAATATCATATATATTCAGGGATATACATATATACAGATCTTACAATCATAATAACATGTACCATAGCAGTCACATGTAACTAGCATCTCCAAGTCACATGGCATGGTCCACCTCTACTCTTAACACCCCATTTTCTCCACATCACTCCTACCCTCAGTGTCTTGACACACAATAACTCATAGGTTATGCTGGTTGCTAGTAAGTAAGTTTATTCAGGTATACACAAATACAGTTACATAGATTATCATACATAGCAGCATATGTGTAGAAAACCTAGGATAACCCAAAAAAGTCAGACAGTGACTTATTTCCATTGGGGTCCATTTAATACCTTAATTAATTAATATTATACACTATAATTAAAAGGAATAAGGTAAAAAGAGTTATTTACATGTACATGTATGGTAACTAAAAAAAAATAAAAATCATTCTCCTTCCTTTCTGTCGCTTACATTCATTAGGTACCTTTTGGCTCTCTTCTTGAACTGGCTCATGCTATGACTGGCTTTGACATGTGCAGGCAGTCTGTTCCATTCCTTTATTGCTGTACAATAAAAGGTGTTTGAAGCCTGGCCACTGACTGTGGGTACTACAAAGTTGTGCTCTTCCCCTAGTACTATGACTGCTTTGGTTCCCAGCCTTGACAAAATTGGCAGCAAGATATTCTGGACACTGTTTGTGAGCAATTTTATAAACTTGATTCAACTTAAGTTGTTTTACTCTGTCTTCAATATTCAGCATATCCAATTGTTGTAATTCAACCTGGCCTACATGTTCTCTTGGGCCCAGGTCCCATTACATTGGACATTAAAATTATTTACCCTTCTCAGTTTATATTTCGTGCCAAAGAGTATGGCTTCTGTTTTCCCGAGGTGTAATGATAACTTGTTGTCTACTAACCATTTGCTGCAGGACTCCAGTTCCAGTGTTAATACATTAGCTATATCTTGTGGGTCTTAACCTGATACTAACAGAGCACTGTCATCTGCATATAGTAGGAGTTTGCACTTGACACTGATGGGCATGTCATTTACATAACACAGGAATAATAAGGGACCCAGAATACTACCTTGGGGAACTCCACATGCTATCGGCAGTGGTTCTGATTCTGCTTTGTTGATTTTGACAATTTGTTTCCTATTGCTAAGATAGGACTTAAACCAGTCTATGGAACCTATGCCGATAGCTTGAAGTTTCTTACATAATACATTGTGGTTGACAGTATCGAAGGCCTTTTGCAAGTCTAAAGTTACCATTCCTATGAGGTTCCCTATCGACATTTCAGTTCTCGTGTAATCCATCAGATTAATTAGGGAGGTGTCGATTGAGTAAGATCTCCTAAAGCCTGATTGGTAACTATGAAGAATGTTGTTGTCATTAAAATACTTCACTACTTGACAGTACACCACCCTCTCTAGAATTTTGGATATTACAGGCCTATAGTTGCTGACATCAGACCTACTATTTTTCTTGAAGATAGGAGTAACTCTGGCCTCCTTGAACCCCTCTGGTACTATATTAGTAGGGATGGACAGATTTATTATGTGAGCAATGGGGATTGCCAGTTCAGAGGCACCATCTTTTAGGAACTTAGACGAGATGTTATCATGGCCGGTGCTCTTAGTTGGGTTTAATCTGCTTAGTTCTTTTTGCACGAAGTCATGAGATACACTTACTAGTTGACAATTGTTTGGAGTTACCCATTTATTGATATAGTATGTTTTAAACTTATCAGAGTCTGTGTTAAAGGTATTTGATGCGACAGTTGTGTAGTATGAATTAAAACAATTTGCCACTTTAGTTGTTTCGTGGCATACCTCGTTATCAACATTTAGTACTATGTTAGATCTATCTACGGGTTTATGGCTATACCCCAACTGTTTTAGTGGTTGCCAGAGCTTTCTAGGGTTATTCTTGTACAGTGAACCCCCGGTGTTCGACGGCGTCGGAGCTCGGCCAAATCGGTGTTCGACGGTTTTTTTTTAAATATTTTTGACTCGGTATTAGGCGGCCACTCAGAGTTCGGCGAGTCGGCTATCCGTCCCGAACGCGTACGCGTGTGGCCGTGGCCCAGCTGGGCGCCCAGGCACTCAGTGTGTTATTGTTTACAAGCGAGCGAACACTACACACGCACCACCCACGCATTCATACCATATATATTGTCATTATTCCAGTGTTTTTAGTGCTTGCAACTGCTAAATAAGCCACCATGGGCCCCAAGAAAGCTCCTAGTGCCAAGCCTGTGGTAAAGAATATGCAGGGAGTGGAAGCAGTGTAGCATTTGCAGGGAGTGTAGCATTTATGCAGGGATGTAGCATGGATGGGAGTGCAGGGATGGAGTAGCAGGATGCAGGGAGTGTAGCAGGGATGCAGGGAGTGTAGCAGGGATGCAGGGAGTGTAGCAGGGATGCAGGGAGTGTAGCAGGGATGCAGGGAGTGTAGCAGGGATGCAGGGAGTGTAGCAGGGATGCAGGGAGTGTAGCAGGGATGCAGGGAGTGTAGCAGGGATGCAGGGAGTGTAGCAGGGATGCAGGGAGTGTAGCAGGGATGCAGGGAGTGTAGCAGGGATGCAGGGAGTGTAGCAGGGATGCAGGGAGTGTAGCAGGGATGCAGGGAGTGTAGCAGGGATGCAGGGAGTGTAGCAGGGATGCAGGGAGTGTAGCAGGGATGCAGGGAGTGTAGCAGGGATGCAGGGAGTGTAGCAGGGATGCAGGGAGTGTAGCAGGATGCAGGGAGTGTAGCAGGGATGCAGGGAGTGTAGCAGGGATGCAGGGAGTGTAGCAGGGATGCAGGGAGTGTAGCAGGGATGCAGGGAGTGTAGCAGGGATGCAGGGAGTGTAGCAGGGATGCAGGGAGTGTAGCAGGGATGCAGGGAGTGTAGCAGGGATGCAGGGAGTGTAGCAGGGATGCAGGGAGTGTAGCAGGGATGCAGGGAGTGTAGCAGGGATGCAGGGAGTGTAGCAGGGATGCAGGGAGTGTAGCAGGGATGCAGGGAGTGTAGCAGGGATGCAGGGAGTGTAGCAGGGATGCAGGGAGTGTAGCAGGGATGCAGGGAGAGTGTAGTAGCAGGGATGCAGGGAGTGTAGCAGGGATGCAGGGAGTGTAGCAGGGATGCAGGGAGTGTAGCAGGGATGCAGGGAGTGTAGCAGGGATGCAGGGAGTGTAGCAGGGATGCAGGGAGTGTAGCAGGCATGCAGGGAGTGTAGCAGGGATGCAGGGAGTGTAGCAGGGATGCAGGGAGTGTAGTAGGCATGCAGGGTGTGTAGTAGGCATGCAGGGTGTGTAGTAGGCATGCAGGGAGTGTAGCATTCATGCAGGGAGTGTAGCATTCATGCAGGGAGTGTAGCATTCATGCAGGGAGTGTAGCATTCAAAGAAAAAGGCCAATAACCCCAGAAAAGAACTTGGTACCTGCAGTGTTAATGGAAGGGGATTCCACTTCCAAACACTAGCAGGTACCACCTTCTCTCCTCCTCCCGTCCTCCACACATCAACAACTCTTCAATAAATGTAAGTGACATGTTATTGTACTATTTATTTCTTAATTTTTTTATAAAATTGTGTTTAATTTAATGTCAAAAAGTTCTAAAAAATATTTTATTTTAATACTTTTGGATGTCTGGGACGGATTAATTTTATTTCCATTATTTCTTATGGGGAAAATAGAATCGGAGTTCGACCAAACCGGTGGTCGACGGGTCCTCTGTGACGGATTGCCGACGAGAACCGGGGGCTCACTGTACTCTTCGATTTTTGAACAATAGTGCCTAGCCTTTGCGCCTTTTATAAGCCTCAATTTAACACATATCTCCCTTACTTCTGGCACACCATTCTGCCCAGAAACATATCAGCAAAGCCCAGTCTCCACCACCAGTTCTACCTTGCAGCCATCTTGGGAAGAGAGAGGGAAAAAGGGAGGACTTCTCCCTCTTCAAAACACACAAAACAAAAGACTGTCATCTTGCACACACTACACATGTACCCACAATACATCTTATTTACTTACAATGAGACATGCAACTTTATAAACTACTTATTTAAATGTGTGTATTTATAACCTATTATATTGAGAAAATCAGGTTAATTCATCTTCTTTTTAAGTCTTAAGAGTGGTCTGACCTCAAGACCTCATTAAGCAAAATTGTGATCAATTCAATATAATTAGGTATTCATGTTACTTAATTACATAATTACATCAATACATGTTGGGTCCTATAGCCCCATAACAGGTTAGTTTTTGAATCCCTAGCAACTTTAATTTCATAGTCCCGTTTAGCTTTTCTTATCCCCTTTTTAACGTCCCTCTTAATGTCAGTATACTGATTTATAAGATGACCCTCACCTTTTTCTATGCTCCTATAAATTCTTTTCTTCTGCCCTAAAAGATATTTGAGCCTATTATTTATCCATTTTGGGTCATTTCTACTTGATCTAATTTCTTTATACGGGATAAATGTTCTTTGGGCAGCCTGTATAGTGTTAAGAAAGCTGTCATATTGATAGCTGTATTCGTTACCCCAGTCCACAGATGATAAGTATTCCCTAAGCCCATTGTAATCTGCTAAGCGAAAATCTGGGACCGTTACTGAATTATCCCTACTATCATACATCCATTCAATGCTAAAGGTAATTGATTTGTGGTCGCTTGTGCCGAGTTCCTCTGTAATTTCTAAATTATTAACAAGGATTTCCTTGTTTGCCAGAACCAAGTCAAGTAGGTTATTTCCCCTTGTAGGTTCTGTCATAAACTGCTTCAAAAAACAATCCTGAACTACTTCTAAAAATTCTAAATTCCCTGTCAAGAAATGCCAATCAATCTGACTAAAGTTAAAGTCCCCTAGAATTACTACGTTTTCGTGCCTTGTGGCCTTAACAGTTTCCTCCCAAAATAATCTCCCTTGTTCCCTATCTAAGTTTGGAGGACAGTATATCACGCCTAAAATCAGTTTTTCACACCCCTCTGAAAATTCTATCCAGACAGACTCTGTATGTATTATTTCAGACTTTATACCCATTTTTATGCAACAATTTTAATGATCACGGACATAGAGTGCCACCCCACCCCTCTTCCCGATACTTCTGTCTACTTGGAACAATTTAATACCCTGAATGTGACATTCAGCAGGCATGTCCCGATTTTTCTAATTAAACCACGTCTCATTTATGGCAAATACATCAATGTTACCTGCACTAGCAACTAATCTCAATTCGTCCATCTTATTCCTAGCACTACGACAATTACTATAATATATATTTAAAGACCCTCCTTTCTTTACCCTTCCTGCTCATTTCTGTTTTTCCACTATACCTAATACTGTCCTTGTCATCTAGTGCCACTGGCTTTCCAGTATCCACCTTATTCTGCCTATTACTAGTTCCCCTAGAACTCATAATATTACTACACTGGGACTTCACTGTTTTTCCCCCAAAACCCATACCACTAATTTTTTCTAGTTTAAAGCCCTAACAGCTCCCTCCACTGCAGTTGCCAGTGTCGTGTCAGTATTATATATACACTTGTGTAGTGGATTAGAATCTTCCTAGCTTTACATAGCTGGTCCCTTTGCGTGTGACGTCAGACGCTTGTGTGCATGTGTATGCCCAGAGGCAGGCGTCGGCCTCACTACGCCATAGACCTACAACTGGACAGGAGGTGCTGGGTTACTATTCCTCTCTCACGTAATATATCTACTCCACCATCCATCCGTGAGTTTACTTCATACCCATATTTATCTCTTCCAATACCCACACGACAAGTGGTGCCAGCGGAGGGCCCGTAATTTCTATCGATTACGGTGTTATAGAGAGAGAGAGAATTCTACAAGCCAGCAGACAGCCTATGTGCCTCCAGAGACCACGCTACCAGCTATCTACATCCAAGCAGGGAGTCTACAATATCTATTATATCTCCTGGTCAGCTAAGTGCCTCATCTGTTAATTTGTTAAAACCTACGAGGGGATGACCCGGGTTTTGCAAATTCTAAACGAGTAAGCCAGTCTGTGAGAGGGAGAGACAAAAGTACCCAAGCCACCCACCAGTTACGTCAGCCTAGGCTTAAGCCAGCTTCTACCTTGCTGTGCTAATTGTTACAAGATTCCAAGCCAGTCAACCTGTGGAAAGTTCTAGTAACTCGGCAAGCCAGCAAGCCAACCCAGCTGAGAAGTAAGCCAGCCACGTGAGTTCACGCATTTGTATCGTCCTTGTACTGCAGTGTATCACTGTTCTGAGTGATAATACCATCCCTGTGGTATCCTGGGTTATTCAAGCCACCCTGGGTTAAATTCACGTGCTTTTTATAAACGGCGTAAGCGACCAGCCGCGCGGGGACACCCATGCTCAACCTTACCGCCATCAACCACGTGAGCCTGCCCACCCTCACACAAAGCATCAAGTGTGGATAATTTCACCCTTAACCCTTTGACTGTCGGAGGGCCCATTCTGAAACTGTCATTCTATGTCGGAAAATTTTGGAAAAAAAAATAAATTAATTTTTCATATGAAATGATAGAGAATCTTTTCCCGATTGTAATGACACCAAAAGTATGAAATTTGATTAAAAACTTAGGGAATTACGCTCTCGCAAAGTTAGCGATGTCAGTGATATATACGCATCGGCGATTTCGCCGACTTTGAGCCCTATTTTAGGCCAATTCCATTGGGACAGTCGACCAAACTCATAGCTATTTCTTTAGAACTCCATTTGTTCTATCGATTGAGTACAAGAAATCACCAATTTACCGATTTCAACTACCCAATAAAGTGGTCAGAAAATGGCAATTTCGGCAATTTCATGCAAAATAAAAAAGATGTCAATTTCAAAATAGGGTCCAGAATAAACAATGCAGACATCCCTAGCACTAAAATAAGATGTTATCTGTTCATTAGTCATGTCTTTAGGCCCCTCTTACATTACTCTTGCTTTCTATTTTGATTTTTATTCATACAAAAATAGAAGATTTATTGTTATGCAGACTATTGCATTATTGTAAAAACTGTATAAATAATATCTGTGCACTTGTGAAAGAATATTAGACTCACCAGTTGATGTGTATTGGACGCATGGTGTGATTTGTTTACTTTTGAACATTGGCAAAAATCGAACATTTCTGCTACTTTGAGCTCAATTTCAAGATCGTTTACATCATGAAACTAATCAAAATCATCTCTATTCCTGTAATATGTTTCCCATTCTATCAAATGAGACCATGAAAAAGAGAATACAACCATAAATACTATACGAAAACACACCTCAAAGACGGCGTTTTAATTAAAAAAAACGGTCAGAGTTTTTTTTTTCTCATTATGTACTGCTTGCTGCAGGATTTTTTTTATACTGCGCACACTGACCACACAGACCCATTCTCTCACATGTGGGCCTACCAGCTTTATCCTGCTTGATTTGAGGCTGCTAGAATTTAGGCGTATAAATACGTCCGAAACATTGGCTCGTAAGACGTAAATATACGTCCGAAACAGTCAAAGGGTTAACTGGGTCCTGCAAGCAGTTATTGGCTACGAATCGGGTCGAGCGTCCTGAGTGTGTTTCTTCTGAGCTGTTTTGTGCCAACTTTATTAAAGCCTAGATTCGTAGTTCAACGTGTATGCACAATTCTCCAAGATTTCCACGAGTACTAATGTCATAATTTACTGACGATATTAATTTGCTCTGCTCAGTAATAATACACAAGTTAACAAGAGCATCATGACTTTTTGTATACAGTAAGTCAACAATCATGTGCCTTTGATGTTAGTATCTTCCAGCTCGTGTAAGTGTTAAAACAATTTTCTTGTCAATAATTTTCATTTGTTTTCAAGTGTTGTTGAACAAATTCACTATTAAGTTTGATTAAAGTCAGTGTTCTTAGTGAATTGTTTTAGTAACTGTTTCATTGAGTTACCTTGCTTTGCTTGCAATTAAGAGTGAGAGTGTTCAAACTAATTCATTTCTAATATCTTTGTTTTGTGTGCAAATAATTTTCCCCAGTGTCATTTTAACCCTTTCGGGGTTTTGGTCGTACTAGTACGTCTTACGCACTGGGGTTATTGACGTACTAGTACGCCTAAATTCTAGCGCCCTCAAATCAAGCAGAAACAGGCTGTTAGGCCTAGATGTGATAGAAGGGGTCTGTGAGGTCAGTGTGCGCAGTATAAAAAAATTCCTGCACCACACAGTGCATAATGAGGAAAAAAAACTCTGACCGTGTTTTTGGTTTAAAACAGCGACTTTGCAGTCTATTTTCGTATGGTATTTATTGTTGTATTCTCGTTTTCTTGTTCTCATTTGATAGAATGGAAGATATATTACAGAAATAAAGATGATTTTGATTGGTTTGACAATAACAAGTACCTTGAAATTGAGCTCAAAGTAGTGAAAATGTTCGATTTTTGACGATGTTCAAGAGTAAACAAATCACACCATGCGTCCAATACACATCAACTGGCGAGTCTAATATTCATGCACAAGTGCTCTGATATTATTTATACCATTTTTACAATGATGCAGTTGTATACATAACAATAAATCTTCTATTTTTTGTGAGAAAAATTCAAAATGGAAAGCAAAAGTAATGTAAGAGGGCCTGGAGACGTGACTATTGAACAGTGAAGATGTTATTTTAGTGCCAGGAATGTCTGTCTTGTTTATTATGGATCCTATTTTGAAATTGGCATCGTTTGAAATTTGTGTGAAATTGGCCAAATTGCCATTTTCTGACCACTATTTTGGGTAGTTGAAATTGATAAATAGGCGGTTTCGTGTACTCAATCGATAGAAGAAATGGAGTTCTAGCGAAATAGCTATAATTTTAGTAGACTGAAACATTGGAATGTGCCGAAAATAGGGCTCAAAGTGGGCGAAATCGCGGATGCATAAGTGTCATGGCTACCGCTAACTTCGCGAAAACATAACTCCGTTAGTTTTCTATCAAATTTCATAATTTTTGTGGCGTTATGATCGGAAAAAGATTCTCTATCATTCCATAAGAATTTTTTTTTTTTTTTTTTAAATTCGTGGACCCTGAGAACGAGTTTCAGAGACCCCCCTTGGACCCCCAAAGGGTTAATTAACTATTGATCGTTCCTGAAACTGATTTTGTGTAATTTAACTTTTACAGTATTCAATTTTATTTTTATCAATTTTTATTGTGTTTACTTAACCCTTTGGGGGTCGACAGGCCTTCTCAGGAGTGTTCGTGGGGTCGAAATTTTTTTGGAAAAAAAAAAAATAATGAAATGATATAGAATCTTTTTCTGATCATAACGCCACCAAAATTATGAAATTTGATCAAAAACTAACGGAATTATGCTTTCGCGAAGTTAGCGTTAGCCATGACACTTACGCATCGGCGATTTTGCCTACTTTGAGCCCTATTTTTGACAAATTCCAATGCTTCAGTCTCCTAAAATTATAGCTATTTCGCTAGAACTCCATTTCTTCTATCGATTGAGTACAAGAAACCGCCTATTTACCAATTTCATCTACCCA
This sequence comes from Cherax destructor, assembly GCA_009830355.1. NCBI lineage: Eukaryota > Metazoa > Arthropoda > Malacostraca > Decapoda > Parastacidae > Cherax > Cherax destructor. Next base: position 68,433 of record WNWK01009303.1, read on the forward strand.
AAATAGTGGTCAGAAAATGGCAATTTTCCAATTTCACACAAATTTCAAACAATGCCAATTTCAAAATAGGGTCCAGAGTAAACAAGGCAGACATTCCTGGCACTAAAATAACATGTTCTCTGTTCATTAGTCACGTCTCCAGGCCCCTGTTCCATTACTTTTGCTTTTCATTTTGAATTTTTATTCTCACAAAAATAGAAGATTTACTGTTATGTATACAACTGCATCATTGTAAAATGGTATAAATAATATCAGAGCACTTGTGCATGAATATAAGACTCGCCAGTTGATGTGTATTGGAGGCATGGTGTGATTTGTTTACTCTTGAACATCGTCAAAAATCGAACATTTTCGCTACTTTGAGCTCAATTTCAAGGTACTTGTCATTGTCATACCAATCAAAATCATCTCCATTTCTGTAATATATATTCCATTCTATCAAATGAGGCCAAGAAAACGAGAATACATCAATAAATACCATACGAAAATCGACTGCAAAGTCGCTGTTTTAATCGAAAAAACGGTCAGAGTTTTTTCTCTCTCATTATGCAGTGTGTACTGCAGGATTTTTTTTATACTGCGCACACTGACCACACAGACCCATTCTTTCATATGTATGCGTACCAGACGTTTTCTGCTTAAATTGAGGCCGCTAGAATTTGGGCGTACTAGTACGGCACCAACCCCTGCTCGTAAAACATACTAGTACGGCACCGACCCCCAAAGGGTTAAATGTGCAAGTAACTGTCATTCTCCTAAGAGTAATAAGTAATATTTCAGTGAACTTTCTCAGTGATTCAAGCAGTAATGTTACTTTAATTTGTTGCCAGTGAATAATTCAATTGTTTGTGCAGTTCTTTTTTTTAGTAATTTGTTTCATCAGATTGTTGCTCTTGCCATAACCATTATTGAATTTTTTTTTTAATTATTTGTGCATTTAATTCTTTTTTAATGTGTTGCAATTTTTGTTGATATTTAAAAGAAAAGAAAACTCATTTTGCAGTTATTTCAAGTTAAAGCTAGATTGTTTTTCATTTTTAGTGTGTTGAATTTTCTTGCCAAGTCAATTTCCAGTGAGTTATCTTTTCTTTAGTGTTACTGTGCAATTATTTGTGTTACTTATGCAGAATTGTTAAATAATTCCTACCAGTTAAGCTATATTGTGCTGTATACTTGCGTTCATTTTGCTTTCGTTTAAATTCTTGTTCTTTTGCTCGAAGTCATGTCTCTAGTAAATTCAAGTGATAACTGTGTTTGCTACCAGTCAAGGCAATGAAGCTCAAGTAAATTCGTGCGATAATACTGTGTGTGCTCCTATTCAGAGCCATAATGATAATGAATCAGTGAAAAGTTCTTATAGTCCCTTACTGACTGAAAGACAGTCTCTAGCCTTTGAGCAATGTGTTTGTTCTCCCAGCTTGTATCAGAGATTTGCCAGAGTGATGCAGAATGTGAAGTTCAGATTAGTTCTTGTAGATATGTGTTTTAATTGTTAACGTTGCCGAGCGGTAAGGCACTAGTATTACTGTCACTCCTGTCTGGAATTCAGCCCCTACAATATCTTGCATGCAAGATAGCGTTCAGATGCCTAGGGTGCCGGAGGTATCCCGGACCGCCTTGAGTGCTGAGTCTATCCTTGCAATGTTGCTAGTTCAAGTAGTAGTTCCTCTCCAGGGGACGCTCTGTTGAAGAAAGACTACTTGAATGAGTTATAGTATCTCTCGCTGATGCAAAAGGAATTGCAGAAAGCCGTTTCTGTTGCTAGTGTATTCACTAGTGCCGGTTGTTGTCCCTTGTGTTCCAGATATTGATCTTTCCCAGTTGACAGTAATTCCTTTGCAGAGTAAAGTGTCGTGTGTCGAGTAATTATTACCTGCAGTAAGAGATAGTGAGAGCCATCTCCTTTGCTCATACTTTGTGTTATTGAGCTAACTATTTCAGCCGGGCCTGTTCATTCCTTCAGTAGGAAAGTAATCATAAGTTAATCAACTCCACCGAGTTTGTTCATTCCTTCAGTAGGAAAGTGATCATAAGTCGTAAGCTAAAGATAGAAAATTAGAAAATCCAGTTTAGAACTGAAGTTATTGACTGTGTGTTTTGTTATCAGATTTCCAGTATCTAGTAAGATTTTTGTGTTCAAGTTCTCTCCGAGTTCTGAGTTTTAACAGTATAACCTGTGTGCGCCGAATTTATCTTTTCTGTTAAAACTTCTTCCCTGTAAATATTTATTCTTCCTCAGAAGCTGTTGAGTGCATGAATACAGATTGATCGATCAAATATCAAATTGTAATTTTAATACATATATAATGCATTATCTCTAGATCCATTTACTTTCTCTTTGAACCATTAACTTAAGAAGTGTGATAGTAAGATTAATCTTGATTAGTTCTAAGTTATAATGTGCCACCTGTCTGTTCAGCCTATAGAGTTGTCTAGTATGCCGAGACGTCATACGTAACATGGCCGAGCTGTCGTGTCAGTATTATATATACACTTGTGTAGTGTATTAGAATCTTCCTAGCTTTACATAGCCGGTCCCTTTGCATGTGACGTCAGACGCTTGTGTGCATGTGTATGCCCAGAGGCAGGCGTCGGCCTCACTACGCCATAGACCTACAACTGGACAGGAAGTGCTGGGTTACTATTCCTCTCTCACGTAATATATCTACTCCACCATCCATCCGTGAGTTTACTTCATACCCATATTTATCTCTTCCAATACCCACACGACACCAGTGCCCCCACCCCAGACCTAGATAAGTGAACCCCATCCCTGGCATTCATGTCATTTCTGCCATAGAAGAGGTCCCAGTTGTCAATGAAGTTGACAAAACCTCCTTTACCCCTTCCCTCCAACCTTTCCTAGGCTGACCCCTACCCCGCCTTCCCTCCACTACAGATTTATACACTCTTGAAGTCATTCTATTTTGTTCCATTCTCTCTACAAATCCAAACCATCTCAATAACCCCTCCTCAGCCCTCTGGATAATAGTTTTGATAATCCCGCACCTCCTCCTAATCTCCAAACTACAGATTCTCTGCATTATACTCACACCACACATTGCCCTTAGACATGACATTTCCACTGCCTCCAGCCGCCTTCTCCTTGTTGCAACATTCACCACCCATGCCTCACACCCATACAAGAGCGTTGGTATAACTATACTCTCGTACAATCCCCTCTTTGCTTTCATGGATAAAGTTCTTTGTCTCCACAGACTCCTCAGTGCACCACTCACCTTTTTTCCCTAGTCAGTTCTATGATTCACCTCATCTTTCATAGACCCATCTGCTGACATGTCCACTCCCAGATATCTGAATACATTCACCTCCTCCATACTCTCTCCCTCCAATCTGATATACAATCTTCCGTTACCTAATTTTTTTGTTATCCTCTTCACCTTACTCTTTCCTATATTCACTTTTAATTTTCTTCTTTTACATTTCCTGCCAAACTCATCAACCAACCTCTGCATCTTCTCTTCAGAATCTCCCAAAAGCACAATGTCATCAGCAAAGAGCAATAGTGACAATGCCCACTTTGTGTTATTCTTTATCTTTAAACCCCACACCTCTTGCCAACACCCGAACATTCACTTCTCTTACAACTCCGTCTATAAATATATTGAGCAACCATGGTGACATAACACATCCCTGTCTAAGGCTTACTTTTACTGGGAAATAATCTCCCTCTCTCCTACATAAAGACTCTTCACTGCTTCAAATCTGGACCAATATAATAGCTACAGTGGACCCCCGAGTATCGTAATTAATCCATTCCAGGAGCTATTACTTAACACGAAGTTTGCGAAATTCGAACCCTTATTTCCCATATGAAATAATGTAAATACAATTAATCCGTTCCACAAAAAAATATTCACATAAAAAATAATTAAAAACAATATATTCTTTTTCTTTCTTTCAACACGTCGGCCGTTTCCCACCGAGGCGGGGTGGCCCAAAAGGAAAAATTTCGGTTTCTCCTTTTACATTTAGTAATATGTATATTCATATATATATATATATATATATGTATATATATATGTATATGAATATGTATATATATATGTATGTATATATATATGTATATATATATATATATATGTATATATGTATATATATATATGTATATATATATGTATATATATATGTATATATATATGTATATATATATGTATATATATATGTATATATATATGTATATATATATATGTATATATATATATGTATATATATATATGTATATATATATGTATATATATATGTATATATATATGTATATATATATATATGTATATATATATATATGTATATATATATATATGATATATATATATATGTATATATATATATGTATATATATATATGTGTATATATATATGTATATATATATATGTGATATATATATATGTATATATATATATATGTATATATATATATATATGTATATATATATATATGTATATATATATATGTATATATATATATATATATATGTATATATATATATATATGTATATATATATATGTATATATATATATATATATGTATATATATATTGTATATATATATGTATATATATATATATATATGTATATATATATATATATGTATATATATATATTTTGTATATATATATATGTATAATAAAGTAACTAGATAATGCGGAGCAATGGGCTAGTAACCCCTTCTCCTGTACAAATCTACTAAAAACGAGAGAAGAAAAACTTTATAAAATTGGGTTGTCTGAATGTGCGTGGATGTAGTGCGGATGATAAGAAAGAGATGATTGCCGATGTTATGAATGAAAAGAAGTTGGATGTCCTGGATCTAAGCGAAACAAAGCTGAAGGGGGTAGGCGAGTTTCAGTGGGGAGAAATAAATGGGATTAAGTCAGGAGTATCTGAGAGAGTTAGAGCTAAGGAAGGGGTAGCAATAATGTTGAAGGATCAGTTATGGAAGGAAAAGAGGGAATATAAATGTGTAAATTCAAGGATTATGTGGATTAAAATAAGGGTCGGATGCGAAAAGTGGGTCATAATAAGCGTGTATGCACCTGGAGAAGAGAGGAGTGTAGAGGAGAGAGAGATTTTGGGAGATGTTAAGCGAATGTATAGGAACTTTTGAACCAAATGAGAGAGTAATTGTGGTAGGGGACCTAAATGCTAAAGTGGGAGAAACATGCAGAGAGGGTGTAGTAGGTAAGTTTGGGGTGCCAGGTGTAAATGATAATGGGAGCCCTTTGATTGAACTTTGTATAGAAAGGGGTTTAGTTATAGGTAATACATATTTTAAGAAAAGAGGATAAATAAGTATACAAGATATGATGTAGGGCGTAATGACAGTAGTTTGTTGGACTATGTATTGATAGATAAAAGACTGTTGAGTAGACTTCAGGATGTACATGTTTATAGAGGGGCTACAGATATATCAGATCACTTTTTAGTTATAGCTACAGTGGGAGTAAAAGGTAGATGGGATACAAGGAAAATAGAATCAGTAAGTAAAAGAGAGGTGAAGGTTTATAAACTAAAAGAGGAGGCAGTTAGGGTAAGATATAAACAACTATTGGAGGATAGATGGGCTAGTGAGAGTGTAGGCAATGGGGTCGAAAATGTATGGGGTAGATTTAAAAATGTAGTGTTAGAGTGTTCAGCAGAAGTTTGTGGTTACAGGCGAGTGGGTGCGGGAGGGAAGAGGAGCGATTGGTGGAATGATGATGTAAAGAGAGTAGTAAGGGAGAAAAAGTTAGCATATGAGAGGTTTTTACAAAGTAGAAGTGATGCAAGGAGGGAAGAGTATATGGAGAGAAAAAGAGAGGTTAAAAGAGTGGTGAAGCAATGTAAAAGAGAGCAGATGAGAGAGTGGGTGAGATGTTATCAGCAAATTTTGTTGAAAATAAGAAAAAGTTTTGGAATGAGATTAATAAGTTGAGGAAGCCTAGAGAACAAATGGATTTGACAGTTAAAAATAGGAGAGGAGAGTTATTAAATGGAGAGTTAGAGGTATCGGGAAGATGGAGAGAATATTTTGAGGATTTGTTAAATGTTGATGAAGACAGGGAAGCTGTGATTTCGTGTGTAGGGCAAGGAGGAATAACATCTTGTAGGAGTGTGGAAGAGCCAGTTGTGGGTGTAGGGGAAGTTCGTGAGGCAGTGGGTAGAATGAAAGGGGTAAGGCAGCTGGGATTGATGGGATAAAGATAGAAATGTTAAAAGCAGGTGGGGATATAATTTTGGAGTGGTTGGTGCTATTATTTAATAAATGTATGGAAGAGGGTAAGGTACCTAGGGATTGGCAGAGAGCGTGTATTGTTCCTTTGTATAAAGGCAAAGGGGACAAAAGAGAGTGCAAAAATTATAGGGGAATAAGTCTGTTGAGTGTACCTGGTAAAGTGTATGGTAGAGTTATTATTGAAAGAATTAAGAGTAAAACAGAAAGCAGGATAGCAGATGAACAAGGGGGCTTTAGGAAAAGGGAGGGGTGTGTAGACCAAGTGTTTACAGTGAAACATATAGGTGAACAGTATTTGGATAAGGGTAAAGATGTTTTTGTGGCATTTATGGA
>WNWK01009304.1:0-77703 GCA_009830355.1 Cherax destructor
GTGTTTTTGAGACAGTGTATGTACAGTTTCATTGACAGTGTGTTGTTCTTGTATAGAAAATTTAGCTAGGATGGTAGTAGGATGGATATTTTTTTGTTTTTTATGTGCTTTTGGCACGGGTTCTTATTATAGGATATATTGACAGATGTGTTTATTTCTGTTCTGTTTGCTTGTTTTTGTTTATATGAGCCTGATTTATTCTTGGGCATTTATTGGATTGTTATGTATATATGTGTTTTTAAATAAAAAAAAAACACTTTGTGAAGAGGAACTTTAATAATAGCACCTCCATAGGCTTCTAACAATACATCTATCTGGGTATAGGTATCATTAGTTAAAGGCAACACATCTTCCCTTAACAGAGTAAGATAACTACCAGTGTCTCGGAAAGTAATTATCTCAGTTAGCTTAGATTCGTCAAGTCCTACTTTGCCTCTCGACAAGTACGGACTCATAGCTGACTGAATCTTCTCATCACATACTCGGTCTGATGTTAGTCATCTATTCTGAGGAACATTCTTCAAACACCAGGATCAGAATTACTAATTTGTAGGTGCCCTTGTTGCACCGAAGAAGATACGACTTGAGTGGGAGCGCCAGCTGCACGATCAACTTTCATACCTCTTTCTAACTTAAAGCAATACTCTCGAGTATGACCTTTCTTAAGACAGTAGCTACATTTGACATTCTTCTTCTCAGTATTAGACTTCTGTCTAGCTCCAGAGACAGATTCAGGAATGTCAGGTTTCCTGGTGAAGGTACGAGAAGTAACAGTAGCAGTTTTAGGCCGGCACTGATCAGCTGATTGGGTTTGCCAATTCCTAGGACATTTTGTCGTTGTAACGTACGAAATGCACGTTGGTAACTTACAGGTAACAAATTATATGTCTCAAGAATGGTTTCTTTGACTGTGTCATAGTCAATGTATTTGGCAAATGGTAAAGCAGCAGTACACGTTTGTGCTCTGCCAGTCAAAGCTGTGTGCAACAATGTAGCCCAATACTTACGTGGCCAATTCATGGCACGTGCTTGATTCTCGAACACATCAAAATAGGTATCTAGGTCTGTCTCCAGAAACTTAGAGACCATTGATGCAGCTTTCTGCATTTTAAATGTATCCTCTATAGTACTATTAGGCTGATCAGATCTAATACTCTGTTGTCTCTGGAAACGAACAGTTTCTCTATGGAACTCTTCCTCGTTCAATTTCCTCTGTGCCTCAATTTGTGCAGTTTGCAACAATATTAGGCGTTCCATCCTGTCGAATTGCTCCTGAGAGATAGGATCAAAGGACAAGGGAAAAGTAGGTAAATGAACAGGTTTATCTGGATGGACCCTAGGTCGGGCACCTAGTCCAGCCATGTCAATAGAGTCTAGATCTGGTCTAGTATAAGTAGAGACAGGTGTAGCATCAACATTACTTGTATGAGGCTGCATCATACTTCTTGCTACATTCTGTGCTAAAGAGTTAGTCAGGTGGGAAGATGTGAGAGAGAACTGCGTAGTAATACTAGGCTCAGAAACTTCTGCCTGAGTTGCTGTCTCTTCTCCGTCATGCCTTAGCGACATATTTATTAGTTGTGACACTAAGCTCTCTGAATCTGATTCTGAATCAGAACTCTCTGCATGATCAGGAAACAACAGATCTTTAATTAATGCTCTGACTGTTACTGCAGTGTAACTACGGTTGTAGGTCAGACCCAGATACTTGGCTACCTGCCAACAAGTCTGAAGTTTTAAAGTTCGTAACTTAGACAAAGTCAGAGTATCAATTAACTTTTTCACTTTATCATACATCACGAAAATGAGTACAATATGAGAGAGTGATTATGGGAAGCTAGAATCCTAATGTAGAAATTTACTTTATAAGTTACACTAGTGTTGGTTGTCTTAGAGCCAGAGCTCATTAACAGTATTTCCATCTCCTTGGATCAAGAGACTCGGGCAGGTACATACATCCACCTATGATGTTGTACAAGACCAAACTCCTAGTCTTCAGATTAGGAAATTACTCAAAGTGTTTGACCATAGAGTTACTAGTATGGCAAACTGGACAATTCCTCCAACACCTTGGATCAAGAACATCCCGGACAGGATGTTCTATTACTAATAGATATCGTGTCATTTTGTAACACAGTGTAACACCACAGTTGTTGTAACACTGACAAGAGTCACAGTGTAACACCACAGTTGTTGTAACACTGACAAAAGTCACAGTGTAACACCACAGTTGTTGTAACACTGACAAGAGTCACAGTGTAACACCACAGTTGTAACACTGACCAAAGTCATAGTGTAACACCACAGTTGTAACACTGACCAGAGTCACAGTGTAACACCACAGTTGTTGTAACACTGACAAGAGTCACAGTGTAACACCACAGTTGTTGTAACACTGACAAGTCACAGTGTAACTACAGTTGTAACACTGACCAGAGTCACAGTGTAACACCACAGTTGTTGTAACACTGACCAGAGCCACAGTGTAACACCACAGTTGTTGTAACACTGACCAGAGTCACAGTGTAACACCACAGTTGTTGTAACACTGACCAGAGTCACAGTGTAACACTACAGTTGTTGTAACACTGACCAGAGTCACAGTGTAACACCACAGTTGTTGTAACACTGACCAGAGCCACAGTGTAACACCACAGTTGTTGTAACACTGACCAGAGTCACAGTGTAACACCACAGTTGTTGTAACACTGACAAGAGTCAGTGTAACACCACAGTTGTTGTAACACTGACAAGAGTCAGTGTAACACCACAGTTGTTGTAACACTGACCAGAGTCACAGTGTAACACTACAGTTGTAACACTGACCAGAGTCACAGTGTAACACCACAGTTGTTGTAACACTGACCATAGCCACAGTGTAACACCACAGTTGTTGTAACACTGACAAGAGTCACAGTGTAACACCACAGTTGTTGTAACACTGACCAGTCACGGTGTAACACCACAGTTGTAACACTGACCAGAGTCACAGTGTAACACCACAGTTGTAACACTGACCAGAGTCACAGTTTAACACCACAGTTGTAACACTGACCAGAGCCACTGTAACACCACAGTTGTTGTAACACTGACCAGTCACAGTGTAACACCACAGTTGTTGCACTGACAAGAGTCACAGTGTAACACTACAGTTGTTGTAACACTGACCAGAGTCACAGTGTAACACCACAGTTGTTGTAACACTGACAAGAGTCACAGTGTAACACTACAGTTGTTGTAACACTGACCAGAGTCACAGTGTAACACCACAGTTGTTGTAACACTGACCAGAGCCACAGTGTAACACCACAGTTGTTGTAACACTGACCAGAGTCACAGTGTAACACCACAGTTGTTGTAACACTGACAAGAGTCAGTGTAACACCACAGTTGTTGTAACACTGACCAGAGTCACAGTGTAACACTACAGTTGTAACACTGACCAGAGTCACAGTGTAACACCACAGTTGTTGTAACACTGACCAGAGCCACAGTGTAACACCACAGTTGTTGTAACACTGACAAGAGTCACAGTGTAACACCACAGTTGTTGTAACACTGACCAGTCACAGTGTAACACCACAGTTGTTGTAACACTGACCAGAGTCACAGTGTAACACCACAGTTGTTGTAACACTGACCAGAGTCACAGTTTAACACCACAGTTGTTGTAACACTGACCAGAGCCACTGTAACACCACAGTTAAGAACATAAGAACATAAGAAAGAAGGAACACTGCAGCAGGCCTACTGGCCCATGCGAGGCAGGTCCAAATCTCCCACCGGCTTAAGCCAATGCCCCGACCCATCCAGGTCAGGTTACATTCACTTAAGGAAGGAGCACGGCATCTGACCTAGTAGCACAAACTAGTCAAGTCCAACTCACACCCACCCGCACCCACTCATATATTTATCTAGCCTATTTTTAAAACTACACAACGTTTTAGCCTCTATAACTGTACTCGGGAGTTTGTTCCACTCATCGACAACTCTATTACCAAACCAATGCTTTCCTATATCCTTCCTGAATCTGAATTTATCCAACTTAAAGCCATTGCTGCGAGTCCTGTCAATACTAGATATTTTTAGCACGCTATTTACATCACCTTTATTTATTCCTGTTTTCCATTTATACACCTCAATCATATCCCCCTAATTCTACGCCTTTCTAGAGAGTGCAGATTCAGGGCCCTCAGTCTATCCTCATAGGGAAGATTTCTGATACATGGAATCAACTTAGTCATCCTCCTTTGTACGTTTTCCAGAGCATTTATATCCATTCTGTAATACGGTGACCAAAACTGTGCAGCATAATCTAGATGAGGCCTAACCAAGGATATATAGAGTTGAAGAACAACCTGAGGACTCCTATTATTTATGCTTCTTGATATGAAGCCAAGGATTCTGTTCGCTTTATTGCGAACACTTATGCACTGCTGTCTTGGTTTTAGATTACTGCTAACCAGAACTCCTAAATCCTTTTCGCAATCAGTAGTATTAAGATCTACATTATTTAGTTTATATGTGGCATGGTTATTGTCCTGTCCAATATTTAGAACTTTGCATTTATCTATATTAAACTGCATCTGCCACTTCTCCGACCACTGCATCAGTCTATTCAAATCTTCCTGGAGTGCTCTAATGTCCTTATTTGAATGAGTTGTTGTAACATTGACCAGAGTCACAGTGTAACACCACAGTTGTTGCACTGACAAGAGTCACAGTGTAACACTACAGTTGTTGTAACACTGACCAGTCACAGTGTAACACCACAGTTGTTGCACTGACAAGAGTCACAGTGTAACACTACAGTTGTTGTAACACTGACCAGAGTCACAGTGTAACACCACAGTTGTTGTAACACTGACAAGAGTCACAGTGTAACACTACAGTTGTTGTAACACTGGCCAGAGTCACAGTGTAACACTACAGTTGTTGTAACACTGGCCAGAGTCACAGTGTAACACTACAGTTATTGTAAAACTGACAAGAGTCACAGTGTAACACTACAGTTGTTGTAACACTGACCAAAGTCACAGTGTAACACCACAGTTGTTGTAACACTGACCAGAGCCACAGTGTAACACCACAGTTGTTGTAACACTGACAAGAGTCACAGTGTAACACCACAGTTGTTGTAACACTGACCAGAGTCACAGTGTAGCACCACCGTTGTTGTAACACTGACCAGTCACAGTGTAACACCACAGTTGTTGTAACACTGACCAGAGTCACAGTGTAACACCACAGTTGTTGTAACACTGACCAGAGTCACAGTTTAACACCACAGTTGTTGTAACACTGACCAGAGCCACTGTAACACCACAGTTGTTGTAACACTGACCAGAGTCACAGTGTAACACCACAGTTGTTGCACTGACAAGAGTCACAGTGTAACACTACAGTTGTTGTAACACTGACCAGAGTCACAGTGTAACACCACAGTTGTTGTAACACTGACAAGAGTCACAGTGTAACACTACAGTTGTTGTTACACTGGCCAGAGTCACAGTGTAACACTACAGTTGTTGTAACACTGACCAGAGTCACAGTGTAACACCACAGTTGTTGTAACACTGACCAGAGTCACAGTGTAACACCACAGTTGTTGTAACACTGACCAGAGTCACAGTGTAACACCACAGTTGTTGTAACACTGACCAGAGTCACAGTGTAACACCACGAGACATAAACAATAATATAGCGAGAGACTGAAACATTATGAGACAGTTACAAAATTTACTCCTGTCCCAATTAATTTGCACACTACTGTGCTCACCTAATTGTGGTTGCAGGGGTCGAGACTCAGCTCCTGGCCCCGCCTCTTCACTCATCGCTACTGGGTCCCCTCTCTCCCTGCTCCATGAGCTTTATCATACCTCGTCTTAAAGCTATGTATGGTTCCTGCCTCCACTACATCACTTGCTAGACTATTCCACTTCCTAACAACTCTATGACTGAAGAAATACTTCCTAATATCCCTTTGACTCATCTGAGTCTTCAACTTCCAATTGTGACCCCTTGTTTCTGTGTCCCCTCTCTGGAACATCTTGTCTCTGTCCACCTTATCTATTCCTCGCAGTATTTTGTATGTCGTTATCATGTCTCCCCTAACCCTCCTGTCCTCCAGTGTCGTCAGGCCGATTTTCCTTAACCTTTCTTCGTAGGACAATTCCCTTAGTTCTGGAACTAACCTTGTCGCAAACCTTTGCACTTTCTATAATTTCTTGACGTGCTTGACCAGGTATGGGTTCCAAACTGGTGCTGCATACTCTAGTATGGGCCTGACGTACACGGTGTACAGTGTCTTGAACGATTCGTTACTAAGGTATCGCAACGCTATTCTCAGGTTTGCCAGGCGCCCGTATGCTGCAGCAGTTATCTGATTGATGTGTGCTTCCGGAGACGTGCTTGGTGTTATACTCACCCCAAGATCTTTCTCCTTGAGCGAGGTTTGCAGTCTTTGGCCACCTAGCCTATACTCTGTCTGCGGTCTTCTTTGCCCTTCCCCAATCTTCATGACTTTGCATTTGGCAGGGTTAAACTCGAGAAGCCAGTTGCTGGACCAGGTGTCAAGCATGTCCAGGTCTCTCTGTATGTATGGTGGGAGGCAGTTGAACAGTCTTGGGCCCCTGACACTTACTGTGTTGTCTCTCAGTATACCCGTGGCACTCCTGCTTTTCAATGGGGAAATGTTGCATCTCGTGCCCAGTCTTTTGCTTCGTAGGTAGTGATTTCCGTCTGTAGATTTGTCACCTGTTCACCTAGCAGTAAGTAGGTACCTGGGTGTTAGTCACCTTACACCTGCTGTCACTGTTCACTTAGCAGTAAGTAGGTACCTGGGTGTTAGTCACCTTACACCTGCTGTCACTTCACTTAGCAGTAAATAGGTACCTGGGTGTTAAATGACCGTTGTGGGTGGCATCCTGGGGAAGAAAACCTAAGGACCACAATGGAAATAAGCCACACTGCCTGACTTTCCCAGATTATTCTGGATTATCCTGGGTTATCCTGGGTTATCTCGAAGCTACATTTTGCAATGATTTAAAACTTAAGATGGAGCCAAAGAAGAAAGGGCCTGACCACCCCATAACTACAGACCTGGAGATGTACAAAGAACTTTCACGGCACCCACAAGTACAATAAGGCACCTAAATTACTGGGAACGGTTGAAGGTCCTTGATCTGTATTCCCTGGAACGCAGGCGAGAGAGATACATGATAATATACACTTGGAAGGTCCTGGAGGGATTGGTACCAAACCTGCACACGAAAATCACTCCCTATGAAAGCAAAAGACTCGGCAGGAGATGCAACAACCAACCAATGAAAAGAAGGGGCGCTACTAGCACGATAAGAGACAACAAAGTGTCAGGGGCCCAAGACTGTTCAACTGCCTCCCAGCATACATAAGGGGGATTACCAATAGACCCCTGGCTGTCTTCAAGAAGGCACTGGACAGGCACCTAAAGTCAGTACCTGACCAACCAGGCTGTGGTTCGTACGTCAGTTTGCGTGCGGCCAGCAGTAACAGCCTGGTTGATTAGGCCTTGATTCACCACGAGGCCTGGTCTCAGACCGGGCCGCGGGAGCGTTGACCCCAAAACCTTCTCCAGGTATGGCAAAAAATTCTTACAACTGACAGGCCAGTGCGCTAACAAGTGGACCAGGTGGCTCTAATATCCATACAAATAGATGTATTTCTATACACCGTATGGAGGTTAACATAGGCCCCATATTTCATTATTAATAATACAATCATGGGGTGCGGTAAACCCGTAAGAGGGATCATGCAGGTGTGGAAAATGGAAGGCACCAAGATTCAATCTGAGGAATGGGAGGTCTGGGATTCATCTGACTGGGGAAGAAGAGTCATGTGTGTGTCCAAGACTCCATACACACCTGTGCTACACCTCTTCATGTGTTGTAAACAGTGGTAGCTTATATCCAGGTTAATTAAGACTGTACACACACCTGCAGTATAACTCTTCAGGTATGTACACACACCTGCAGTATAACTTCAGGTGTGTACACACACCTGCAGTATAACTCTTCAGGTGTGTACAGTAACACAATGGTAGCTTATATCCAGGTTAGGTAAAAGGACACAAATGCAACTAATGTGACATTTTATTGTGACAACGTTTCGCTCTCCAGGAGCTTTGTCAAGCCGTTACAAACAATACATGGACACAGAGGGTATATATAGGTAGAGTGAGGTGTAAACATAATATAATCGTTGTAGGTAGTAGTAGTAGTAGTGCTTGTGGTGGTAGTAGTGGTGGTAGCAGAAGTAGTAGTAGTCCTTGTGGTGGTAGTAGTGGTGGTAGTAGTGGTGGTAGTAGTGGTGGTAGTAGTGGTAGTCTTGTAGTGTTGATTGGTTCAATGTCGTCCTAGTCAGATATTTTATGGAAGCACTAGTTGCAATGGTGACTCTAGTGCCACCTTGTGCCAGCACTCTAGTGCCACCTTGTGTCAGCACTCTAGTGCCACCTTGTGCCAGCACTCTAGTGCCACCTTGTGCCAGCACTCTAGTGCCACCTTGTGTCAGCACTCTAGTGCCACCTTGTGTCAGCACTCTAGTGCCACCTTGTGTCAGCACTCTAGTGCCACCTTGTGCCAGCACTCTAGTGCCACATTGTGCCAGCACTCTAGTGCCACCTTGTGCCAGCGCTCTAGAAACATTCAGTGCAACCTGGCTGAAGGGAAGGATTATAACTTTGTTAGAAGTGACGTTAGTGCGTGGAGAATTAATGATGTGAAGGTTTGGTGACTGTATGTACACTTCTCGTCAAGAAACTCTGGACTGCAAATTCGGTATTTTCTTAAGAATAATCCAATGATAATGCTCTTTTGGTGTCAGTATATTGACTGGAATAAAGTGTATGAGGTCATTTTTGTTTCTAGGCTTCCTGTAAACTTATCACATCACTAGTAATTCCCTCGTCAGTGTCGTTGATTTATATTATAAATAACATTGGGCCTAAAGTTGATCCCTGTGGAACGCCACTTGTTAAAGATCCCCACTCAGATTTAACCCCATATAAGCACACTCTCTGCTTCCTATTGGTGAGTCATGACTCGATCCATGACAGCACTTTTCCCCCAATGCCATGAGCTGCCACTTTCTTTAACAGTCTCTGGTGCGGTACTCTATCAAAAGCCTTACTAAAATCTAAATAAACAATATCGAATTCTTTACCGTGATCAACAGCCTCAAAAGCTTTACTGAAGAAGGTTAATAAATTAGATAGGCAGGAACGACCCCTCGTGAATCCATGCTGAGTATCATTAATCAAATTATGGTTATCTAGATGGCTTCTAATAATATCAGCTATAATTGACTCTAGTAATTTGCCTACAATTGAGGTCAGGCTTATTGGGCGGTAATTTGACGGTAGTGACTTGTCCCCTGCTTTAAAAATAGGAATTACATTGGCCATCTTCCACATATCAGACACTACACCTGTTTGAAGAGATAAATTAAAAATGTTAGATATTGGTTCAGAGTTCCATTTTGCATTCCTTAAGAACCCTTGCAAAAAGCTCATCAGGACCCGGCGATTTATTTTGTTTCAGTCGGTCTAGTTGTTTCATAACCATTTCGCTAGTGACTGTGATATTACATAATTTATCTTCTTCTGGGCCTCTGTAAAAATTAATTACTGGGATATTATTAATGTCTTCCTGTGTGAAAACCGAGAGAAAATAATTATTAAAAATAGAGCACATATCATTCTCCTTGTCAGTAAGATGCCCACAGTTATTTTTAAGGGGACCTATCTTATCCCTAACTTTTGTTCTATAAACCTGGAAAAAACATTTTGGGTTAATTTTCTAATCCATAACAACTTAAATTTCAGAGTCCCGTTTAGTTTTTCTTATTCCCTTTTAGTGTCCCTCTTAATGTGTGTATATTGATTCATAAGATGACCCTCACCTCTCTTGATGCACCTATAAATTCTTTTATTCTGCCCTAAAAGATATTTGAGCCTATTATTCATTTATTTTGGGTCATTTCTATCGATCTAATTTATTTATACAGGATAAATGTTCTTTGGGCAGCCTGTATAGTGTTCAGAAAACTGTCATATTGATAGCTCTCTTCGTTACCCCAGTCCACAGATGATAAGTGTTCTCTAAGCCCATTGTAATCTGTTAAGCGAAAATCTTGGACCGTTACTGAATTGTTCCTACTATCATACTTCCATTCCATTCAATGATTTGTGGTCGCTTTTGCCAAGTTCCACTGTAATTTCTAAATTATTAACAAGGGTTTCCTTGTTTGCCAGAACCAAGTCAAGCAGGTTATTTCCCCTTGTAGGTTCTGTCACAAACTTCTTCAAAAAACAATCCTGAACTACTTTTAAAAAGTCGTAAGATTCTAAATTCCCTGTCAAGAAATTTCAATCAATCTGACTAAAGTTAAAGTCCCCTAGAATTACAACGTTATCATGCCTTGTGGCCTTAACAATTTCCTCCCAGAGTAGTCTCCCTGGGTCTCTATCCAAGTTTGGGGGACGGTATATCACGCCTAAAATTACTTTTTCGTGCCCCTCTGAAAATTCTACCCAGACTCAGTATGTTTCAGACTTTATACCCGTTTTTATGCAGCAATTTAAACGATCACGGACATAGAGTGCCACCGCACCCCCTTAATGATACTTCTGTCTACTTGGAACAATTTAAAACCCTGGATGTGACATTCAGCAGGCATGTCCCGATTTTTCATATTAAACCATGTCTCAGTTATTGCAAAACATCAATATTACCTGCACTTGCAACTAATCTCAACTCGTCCATCTTATTTCTCGCACTACGACTATTAGTATAATATGTGTTTAGAAAACCTCCCTTCTCTTTTCTCTTCCTGCTGATTTCTGTTCCTCCACCATACCTGTTACTGACCTTGTCCCCTAGTGCCACTGGGTTCCACCATACCTGTTACTGACCTTGTCCCCTAGTGCCACTGGGTTCCACCATACCTGTTACTGACCTTGTCCCCTAGTGCCACTGGGCTCCACCATACCTGTTACTGACCTTGTCCCCTAGTGCCACTGGATTCCACCATACCTGTTACTGACCTTGTCCCCTAGTGCCACTGGGCTCCACCATACCTGTTACTGACCTTGTCCCCTAGTGCCACTGGGTTCCACCATACCTGTTACTGACCTTGTCCCCTAGTGCCACTGGGTTCCACCATACCTGTCACTGACCTTGTCCCCTAGTGCCACTGGGTTCCACCATACCTGTTACTGACCTTGTCCCCTAGTGCCACTGGGTTCCACCATACCTGTTACTGACCTTGTCCCCTAGTGCCACTGGGCTCCACCATACCTGTTACTGACCTTGTCCCCTAGTGCCACTGGATTCCACCATACCTGTTACTGACCTTGTCCCCTAGTGCCACTGGGCTCCACCATACCTGTTACTGACCTTGTCCCCTAGTGCCACTGGGTTCCACCATACCTGTTACTGACCTTGTCCCCTAGTGCCACTGGGTTCCACCATACCTGTCACTGACTTTGTCCCCTAGTGCCACTGGGTTCCACCATACCTGTTACTGACCTTGTCCCCTAGTGCCACTGGGTTCCACCATACCTGTTACTGACCTTGTCCCCTAGTGCCACTGGGTTCCACCATACCTGTTACTGACCTTGTACCCTAGTGCCACTGGGTTCCACCATACCTGTTACCTTGTCCACTAGTGCCACTGGGTTCCACCATACCTGTTACTGACCTTGTCCCCTAGTGCCACTGGGTTCCACCATACCTGTTACTGACCTTGTCCACTAGTGCCACTGGGTTCCACCATACCTGTTACTGACCTTGTCCCCTAGTGCCACTGGGTTCCACCATACCTGTTACTGACCTTGTCCCCTAGTGCCACTGGGTTCCACCATACCTGTTACTGACCTTGTCCCCTAGTGCCACTGGGTTCCACCATACCTGTTACTGACCTTGTCCCCTAGTGCCACTGGGTTCCACCATACCTGTTACTGACCTTGTCCCCTAGTGCCACTGGGCTCCACCATACCTGTTACTGACCTTGTCCCCTAGTGCCACTGGGTTCCACCATACCTGTTACTGACCTTGTCCCCTAGTGCCACTGGGTTCCACCATACCTGTTACTGACCTTGTCCCCTAGTGCCACTGGGTTCCACCATACCTGTTACTGACCTTGTCCCCTAGTGCCATTGGGTTCCACCATACCTGTTACTGACCTTGTCCCCTAGTGCCACTGGGTTCCACTATACCTGTTACTGACCTTGTCCCCTAGTGCCACTGGGTTCCACCATACCTGTTACTGACCTTGTCCCCTAGTGCCACTGGGTTCCATTATACCTGTTACTGACCTTGTCCCCTAGTGCCACTGGGTTCCACCATACCTGTTACTGACCTTGTCCCCTAGTGCCACTGGGTTCCACCATACCTGTTACTGACCTTGTCCACTAGTGCCACTGGGTTTCCAATATCCACCAATAACTCCATCTCATGTTGTCTAAAACACACACTATCGCTACACTCAGAATTCATTGATTTCCCACAAAACCCGTACCACTAGACCTAGGCCCGGTGGCCTGGTGGCTAGAGCTCTCGCTTCACACACGGAGGGCCCGGGTTCGATTCCCGGCGGGTGGAAACATTTCGACGTGTTTCCTTATACCTGTTGTCATGTTCTCCTAGCAGCTAATAGGTACCTGGGTGTTAGTTGACTGGTGTGGGTGGCATCCTGTGAGACAAGATTGAGGACCACTGACTTTCTTGGGTTATCCTGGGTTGCTAACCCTCCGGGGTTAAAAATCCGGAGAAAATCTTATCTTATCTTACCCTCCACTGCGTTGGCCAGTGCCCCCACCCTCGTACATGCAGTATGAACGCTATATAATGTACAAATGGTACAATTTTATATGTATGACTTGTTATAATAATAATAATATCATCTTTATTTCTACCAGTACATGTACAAGGTATACAGACCATAGCTGACATCAATGACATACTACTATATAGAAAGCCCCTTGTTATGCTAAGCATTTCCCGCAAATTAGGTCAGTGTTGTCCCAGGATGCCACCCACACCAGTCCACTAACACCCAGGTACCTACTTACTGCTAGGTGAACATAGACAACTGGTGTAAGGAAACACGCCCAATAATTCAACCCTCGTCGGGAATCGAACCTGGACCCTCACCGTGGCCACCAGGCCACGGGGCAACCGAGACCAGGCCACAGGAAACCGTGACCAAGCCACGGTTCAGAGAACCGACAGGAAGATGAATTAGACACATGTACAACATCTGGGTATCTTTATTGTACAAGCGTTTCCCCACACTGGCTTCATCAGTCCAGTATAAAGAAGAATGGTGAAGATCAGAAGGAGTTTGAGGTAATCAGTCCCTCTGCCTGTAGTCGATGTAATTAATCTTCATAAGAATACATCATAGGTTAGGTAAAGTTGTCAAGACACAAGTGTTTCCTGACGCTGGTCTTAGTCACATGATGACCCACAGCTGAAGCTTTTGGTCATCTGACCGAGACCTTCCACTGGCTTACCACATTAAAAATTAGACACATATACAACATCTGGGTATCTTTGTTGTAGACGTTTCGCCCTCCAGTGACAAAAAGAGTCTTCAAGACTACGGTGGTCTTCAAGACTACGGTGGTCTTCAAGACTACGGTGGTCTTCAAGACTACGGTGGTCTTCAAGACTACGGTGGTCTTCAAGACTACGGTGGTCTTCAAGACTACGGTGGTCTTCAAGACTACGGTGGTCTTCAAGACTACGGTGGTCTTCAAGACTCACGGTGGTCTTCCTCGCAAGACTACGGTGGTCTTCAAGACTACGGTGGTCTTCAAGACTACGGTGGTCTTCAAGACTACGGTGGTCTTCAAGACTACGGTGGTCTTCAAGACTACGGTGGTCTTCAAGACTACGGTGGTTGACAGGTGGTCTTCAAGACTACGGTGGTCTTCAAGACTACGGTGGTCTTCAAGACTACGGTGGTCTTCAAGACTACGGTGGTCTTCAAGACTACGGTGGTCTTCAAGACTACGGTGGTCTTCAAGACTACGGTGGTCTTCAAGACTACGGTGGTCTTCAAGACTACGGTGGTCTTCAAGACTACGGTGGTCTTCAAGACTACGGTGGTCTTCAAGACTACGGTGGTCTTCAAGACTACGGTGGTCTTCAAGACTACGGTGGTCTTCAAGACTACGGTGGTCTTCAAGACTACGGTGGTCTTCAAGACTACGGTGGTCTTCAAGACTACGGTGGTCTTCAAGACTACGGTGGTCTTCAAGACTACGGTGGTCTTCAAGACTACGGTGGTCTTCAAGACTACGTCAGATGGTGCTTCAAGACTACGGTGGTCTTCAAGACTACGGTGGTCTTCAAGACTACTGTGGTCTTCAAGACTACGGTGGTCTTCAAGACTACGGTGGTCTTCAAGACTACGGTGGTCTTCAAGACTACGGTGGTCTTCAAGACTACGGTGGTCTTCAAGACTACGGTGGTCTTCAAGACTACGGTGGTCTTCAAGACTACGGTGGTCTTCAAGACTACGGTGGTCTTCAAGACTACTGTGGTCTTCAAGACTACGGTGGTCTTCAAGACTACGGTGGTCTTCAAGACTACGGTGGTCTTCAAGACTACGGTGGTCTTCAAGACTACGGTGGTCTTCAAGACTACGGTGGTCTTCAAGACTACGGTGGTCTTCAAGACTACTGTGGTCTTCAAGACTACGGTGGTCTTCAAGACTACGGTGGTCTTCAAGACTACGGTGGTCTTCAAGACTACGGTGGTCTTCAAGACTACGGTGGTCTTCAAGACTACGGTGGTCTTCAACACTAAGACTGGGGGACTGATTACCTCAGCTTTTGTATATAGTTCTACAGTCTTCACATTATGTCCTTGTATTGACAAAGCCACTGGAGAGCGAAACGTCTACAATAAAGACACCCAGCTATAGCACATGTATCTAATGTTCATAGTTATAACTACACGAGTTTGGTTTATATAGAGCATATACGTATAGACGAGACTTATATACCGCAGCAGGTGAGGCAGTGGTAGGCGGCGTCACCTTGGATAAATCCACACCTGGAAGCAGGTCATGTCAGGTCAAAGGACACTAAGTGCATCTAATGTGACATTCTATTGTGGTAAAACGTTTCGCCCTCCAGGAGCTCTGTCGAGAAAACATTATTACGTACATGAATGATAGACAATACCAACAACATGAAAGTTAGGCACTATGTGCAACATCTGGGTAAGTTTATTGTAGACGTTTCGCCCTCCAGTGACTTTATCAATACAAATTCAAGGACATAACTGCAAGATAAGATATACTATATATATTTTGTATATTCTTGAATTTGTATTGGTAAAGCCACTGGAGGGCGAAACGTTTACAATAAACATACCCAGATGTTGTACATGTGTCTAATTTTCAACATTATTATGGAAGTAGGTCATGACTATAGGAAGTAGGTCATGACTATAGGAAGTAGGTCATGACTATAGGAAGTAGGTCATGACTATAGGAAGTAGGTCATGACTATAGGAAGTAGGTCATGACTATAGGAAGTAGGTCATGACTATAGGAAGTAGGTCATGACTATAGGAAGTAGGTCATGACTATAGGAAGTATTTCATGACTATAGGAATTAGGTCATGACTATAGGAAGTAGGTCATGACTATAGGAAGTAGGTCATGACTATAGGAAGTAGGTCATGACTATAGGAAGTAGGTCATGACTATAGGAAGTAGGTCATGACTATAGGAAGTAGGTCATGACTATAGGAATTAGGTCATGACTATAGGAAGTAGGTCATGACTATAGGAAGTAGGTCATGACTATAGGAAGTAGGTCATGACTATAGGTTAGGCACTATCCAGGATAGTGTAACTATCCTGGATAGTTACACTATCAAGGGTAGTTACACTATCAAGGATAGTTACACTATCAAGGGTAGTTACACTATCAAGGGTAGTTACACTATCAAGGGTAGTTACACTATCAAGGATAGTTACACTATCAAGGGTAGTTACACTATCAAGGGTAGTTACACTATCAAGGGTAGTTACACTATCAAGGGTAGTTACACTATCAAGGGTAGTTACACTATCAAGGATAGTTACACTATCAAGGATAGTTACACTATCAAGGGTAGTTACACTATCAAGGGTAGTTACACTATCAAGGGTAGTTACACTATCAAGGATAGTTACACTATCAAGGGTAGTTACACTATCAAGGGTAGTTACACTATCAAGGATAGTTACACTATCAAGGGTAGTTACACTATCAAGGGTAGTTACACTATCAAGGGTAGTTACACTATCAAGGGTAGTTACACTATCAAGGATAGTTACACTATCAAGGGTAGTTACACTATCAAGGGTAGTTACACTATCAAGGGTAGTTACACTATCAAGGATAGTTACACTATCAAGGATAGTTACACTATCAAGGGTAGTTACACTATCAAGGGTAGTTACACTATCAAGGGTAGTTACACTATCAAGGATAGTTACACTATCAAGGGTAGTTACACTATCAAGGGTAGTTACACTATCAAGGATAGTTACACTATCAAGGGTAGTTACACTATCAAGGGTAGTTACACTATCAAGGGTAGTTACACTATCAAGGGTAGTTACACTATCAAGGATAGTTACACTATCAAGGGTAGTTACACTATCAAGGGTAGTTACACTATCAAGGGTAGTTACACTATCAGGGTAGTTACACTATCAAGGATAGTTACACTATCAAGGGTAGTTACACTATCAAGGATAGTTACACTATCAAGGGTAGTTACACTATCAAGGATAGTTACACTATCAAGGGTAGTTACACTATCAAGGGTAGTTACACTATCAAGGATAGTTACACTATCAAGGGTAGTTACACTATCAAGGATAGTTACACTATCAAGGGTAGTTACACTATCAAGGGTAGTTACACTATCAAGGGTAGTTACACTATCAAGGGTAGTTACACTATCAAGGATAGTTACACTATCAAGGATAGTTACACTATCATGGATAGTTACACTATCAAGGGTAGTTACACTATCAAGGGTAGTTACACTATCATGGATAGTTACACTATCAAGGGTAGTTACACTATCAAGGGTAGTTACACTATCAAGGGTAGTTACACTATCAAGGATAGTTACACTATCAAGGGTAGTTACACTATCAAGGATAGTTACACTATCAAGGATAGTTACACTATCATGGATAGTTACACTATCAAGGGTAGTTACACTATCAAGGGTAGTTACACTATCATGGATAGTTACACTATCAAGGGTAGTTACACTATCAAGGGTAGTTACACTATCAAGGGTAGTTACACTATCAAGGATAGTTACACTATCATGGATAGTTACACTATCAAGGGTAGTTACACTATCAAGGGTAGTTACACTATCATGGATAGTTACACTATCAAGGGTAGTTACACTATCAAGGGTAGTTACACTATCAAGGGTAGTTACACTATCAAGGATAGTTACACTATCAAGGATAGTTACACTATCAAGGATAGTTACACTATCAAGGGTAGTTACACTATCAAGGGTAGTTACACTATCAAGGGTAGTTACACTATCAAGGGTAGTTACACTATCAAGGATAGTTACACTATCATGGATAGTTACACTATCAAGGGTAGTTACACTATCATGGATAGTTACACTATCAAGGATAGTTACACTATCAAGGATAGTTACACTATCAAGGATAGTTACACTATCAAGGGTAGTTACACTATCAAGGATAGTTACACTATCAAGGATAGTTACACTATCAAGGGTAGTTACACTATCATAGGCCATCACACAAGTGTAACGAGGATTTTTTAAATAATTCCTTGATTTTATTGCAATATATATTATAGACTCTAATGATGTATGGAGGAACAACCGAAATGTTAAGGAGAAATGTGTATTCATATATATTATCTATCTATATAGATAGATAGATAGATAGTGATATCTTGCACGTGGTAGAGAGAGAGGGAGTGTGTTGGTCACGTGTCTATTAGTACCTTCCATCACCACTACTACTACTATTACCACTACCACCACCACCACTTCTACTACTACTATCACCACTACCACTACTACTATTACTACTACTACTATCACTACTACTACCATCAATACTTTACAGAGAGAGTAACTGGTAAGATCAAGTACCAAGTAACTGTTAAGATCACGTTCCAAGTAACTAGTAAGATCACGTACTAGTAAGATCACGTACTAGTAAGATCAGGTACTAGTAAGATCAGGTACTAGTAAGATCAGGTACTAGTAAGATCACGTACTAGTAAGATCAGGTACTAGTAAGATCACGTACTAGTAAGATCACGTACTAGTAAGATCACGTACTAGTAAGATCACGTACTAGTAAGATCACGTACTAGTAAGTTCACGTACTAGTAAGATCACGTACTAGTAAGATCACGTACTAGTAAGATCAGGTACTAGTAAGATCAGGTACTAGTAAGATCAGGTACTAGTAAGATCACGTACTAGTAAGATCAGGTACTAGTAAGATCAGGTACTAGTAAGATCACGTACTAGTAAGATCACGTACTAGTAAGATCACGTACTAGTAAGTTCACGTACTAGTAAGATCACGTACTAGTAAGATCACGTACCATTATAACTAGTGTTATTTAACTTCTGAACCACAATCAGCCACGTCAGGGGTCAACCCTCCCACTGTTATCGTAATTGAATGACGTAATAACCAGCAAATTGTTGCTTTAATACCCATGGGAAACAATTTTTTCTGCGGCCACGAGGCTAATAAGTCAATTTAAATCAATACTTTCCCCTCGTAATGTAAATATTGGCCAATGGCCTCGCACGTGGCCCTTCGGAGGCCTTCCATTGGCTCCCGCCGGCGGGGAGGATAACGGTCAGCGCGTTGATTGGCCTAGGCGGCTCCCAGAGGGAAGGTGATTGGCTGAGAGCTCGTAAGCTCCGCCCACCGGGAAAAGAATGTCAACAGATGAGTTTCCGGTGTCATGGCGGCTGAGGGTAAGTGGGTAAGACGATTGTTTTGGTGTGGAGTGTCAGGTGGGAGGTTCAAGTGGCACTCGAGGTGCCATCCATACCGCCTAGATGATGGATAAGGTGAGTCAGTGGATGATGGATCAGTGGATGATGGATCAGTGGATGATGGATCAGTGGGTGATGGATCAGTGGGTGACGTACCAGTGGATGATTCGTCAGTGGATAATACGTCAGCGGAGGTTTTGGTCCTGTGAGCGAAGCCTTCCCTGGCTTACTCCTCCCCTCTTTCAGAGAGTTCTTAACCCTCTGGGTTATTAACCCAGGTGGTTAATAACCCCGGATAATCCAAGCAGTGTGGCTTCTTCCCCAAGATGCCACCCACAGCAGTCAACTAACACCAAGGTACCTACTTACTGCTAGGTGAACAGTGACAGCAGGTGCAACGTGACTTACCATGTGACCATCCTGTGGATGATAGCACAAGAACATATCGATACACAATAGGCCTAGGAACTAGGCCCCACAAGGGTTAACAATAGTACATTTGGATTTACATCTACAGTTGACTTACCTATTACAAGCAAATTTAGGAAATTTAATATATCTGGTATCTTATTTTCATTAATAATATATTTTAATATATCACAAAGGTTATTATATTATCTCTATATTCCTCAATAAGTGGACAATTAAGCACATAGTGCTCAAGATAGTGACCCCTAAAGCTGGCTACATACTTTGGATTTGGCTTGATCATCTGTCTGACTGACATACTGTCAGAAGTACTTGTAACCAAGCCTAAGCCAGGCTACTACAACATCAGACTGTCAGAAGTACTTGTAACCAAGCCTAAGCCAGGCTACTACAACATCAGACTGTCAGAAGTACTTGTAACCAAGCCTAAGCCAGGCTACTGCAACATCAGACTGTCAGAAGTACTTGTAACCAAGTCTAAGCCAGGCTAAGACATCATCAGACTGTCAGAAGTACTTGTAACCAAGCCTAAGCCAGGCCACTACAACATCAGACTGTCAGAAGTACTTGTAACCAAGCCTAAGCCAGGCTACTACAACATCAGACTGTCAGAAGTACTTGTAACCAAGCCTAAGCCAGGCTACTACAACATCAGACTGCCAGAAGTACTTGTAACCAAGCCTAAGCCAGACTACTACAACATCAGACTGCCAGAAGTACTTGTAACCAAGCCTAAGCCAGGCTACTACAACATCAGACTGTCATAAGTACTTGTAACCAAGCCTAAGCCAGGCTACTACAACATCAGACTGTCAGAAGTACTTGTAACCAAGCCTAAGCCAGACTACTACAACATCAGACTGTCAGAAGTACTTGTAACCAAGCCTAAGCCAGGCTACTACAACATCAGACTGCCAGAAGTACTTGTAACCAAGCCTAAGCCAGGCTACTACAACATCAGACTGTCAGAAGTACTTGTAACCAAGCCTAAGCCAGGCTACTACAACATCAGACTGTCATAAGTACTTGTAACCAAGCCTAAGCCAGGCTACTACAACATCAGACTGTCATAAGTACTTGTAACCAAGCCTAAGCCAGACTACTACAACATCAGACTGTCATAAGTACTTGTAACCAAGCCTAAGCCAGGCTACTACAACATCAGACTGTCAGAAGTACTTGTAACCAAGCCTATGCCAGGCTACTACAACATCAGACTGTCAGAAGTACTTGTAACCAAGCCTAAGCCAGACTACTACAACATCAGTCTGTCAGAAGTACTTGTAACCAAGCCTAAGCCAGGCTACTACAACATCAGACTGCCAGAAGTACTTGTAACCATGCCTAAGCCAGGCTACTACAACATCAGACTGTCATAAGTACTTGTAACCAAGCCTAAGCCAGGCTACTACAACATCAGACTGTCATAAGTACTTGTAACCAAGCCTAAGCCAGGCTACTACAACATCAGACTGTCATAAGTACTTGTAACCAAGCCTAAGCCAGACTACTACAACATCAGACTGTCAGAAGTACTTGTAACCAAGCCTAAGCCAGACTACTACAACATCAGACTGTCAGAAGTACTTGCAACCAAGCCTATGCCAGGCTACTACAACATCAGACTGTCAGAGGTACTTGTAACCAAGCCTAAGCCAGGCTACTACAACATCAGACTGTCATAAGTACTTGTACCCAAGCCTAAGCCAGACTACTACAACATCAGACTGTCAGAAGTACTTGTAACCAAGCCTAAGTTAGGCTACTACAACATCAGTCTGTCAGAAGTACTTGTAACCTAGCCTAAGCCAGGCTACTACAACATCAGACTGTCAGAAGTACTTGTAACCAAGCCTAAGCCAGGCTACTACAACATCAGACTGTCAGAAGTACTTGTAACCAAGCCTAAGCCAGGCTACTACAACATCAGACTGTCAGAAGTACTTGTAACCAAGCCTATGCCAGGCTACTACACCAGACTGTCAGAAGTACTTGTAACCAAGCCTAAGCCAGGCTACTACAACATCAGACTGTCATAAGTACTTGTAACCAAGCCTAAGCCAGACTACTACAACATCAGACTGTCAGAAGTACTTGTAACCAAGCCTAAGCCAGGCTACTACAACATCAGACTGTCAGAAGTACTTGTAACCAAGCCTAAGCCAGACTACTACAACATCAGTCTGTCAGAAGTACTTGTAACCAAGCCTAAGTTAGGCTACTACAACATCAGTCTGTCAGAAGTACTTGTAACCAAGCCTAAGCCAGACTACTACAACATCAGACTGTCAGAAGTACTTGTAACCAAGCCTAAGCCAGGCTACTACAACATCAGACTGTCAGATGTACTTGTAACCAAGCCTAAGCCAGGCTACTACAACATCAGACTGTCAGAAGTACTTGTAACCAAGCCTAAGCCAGGCTACTACAACATCAGACTGTCAGAAGTACTTGTAACCAAGCCTAAGCCAGGCTACTACAACATCAGACTGTCAGAAGTACTTGTAACCAAGCCTAAGCCAGACTACTACAACATCAGACTGTCAGAAGTACTTGTAACCAAGCCTAAGCCAGGCTACTACAACATCAGACTGTCAGATGTACTTGTAACCAAGCCTAAGCCAGGCTACTACAACATCAGACTGTCAGATGTACTTGTAACCAAGCCTAAGCCAGGCTACTACAACATCAGACTGTCAGAAGTACTTGTAACCTAGCCTAAGCCAGGCTACTACAACATCAGACTGTCAGAAGTACTTGTAACCAAGCCTATGCCAGGCTACTACAACAGACTGTCATAAGTACTTGTAACCAAGCCTAAGCCAGGCTACTACAACATCAGACTGTCAGAAGTACTTGTAACCAAGCCTAAGCCAGGCTACTACACCAGACAGTGTTTACATTGCAAGTGGCTCCATAAACATACTTATCTACGTTGATGTTATCATAGTGGGTTATAGATGTACTCAGTCTTCTAACTATACATTCCTATAATATTCAGTTTGATTATTTACTTCTCTCCTAACACCATTCATAATGCTAGACACACACAAAGTTATATTCTACATTCTCCTTCAGGGTGCTCTTCAGGGTGCTCTTCAGGGTGCTCTTCTTGGCTAACATTTCAGCTTTATCATGAAGGAGTAATCCAATATGTGATGGAATACATAACAATTGTACATTAATTCCTTCGCTAGAGCACTCAGCTCACACACTGATGTCCGGGGGTCGATCCCCGGTACGGCTGGAAAACATTAGGACGTGTTTCCTTAAGACACCTGCTGTCCATAATAGATACCTGTGTGTTATTAGACTGGTGTGGGTGGCATCCTGGGACAAAACTGACCTAATTTGCGGGAAATGCTCAGCATAACAAGGGGCTTTCTATATAGTAGTATGTAATTGATGTCAGCTATGGTCTGTATACCTTGTACATGTACTGGTAGAAGTAAAGATGATATTATTATTATTATTATTATTATATTCCGGGAGTTTTGAGTACCTATACCTGGTTTGCGATCATGTTAGAGTCATTATGTGCTTCAAGAGTCTTAAGTGCTGATATAGAGTCATTAATAATCCCAGAGTCAAGTTCAGTGTCGTAAGTTAACTTTAGTGTCACCAGAATGATGAATTATTCAGTTAGCAGTGTAGACAAGTTGTTAATGTCTAATTCAGCATAGTTCCTGTCGCTGTTATTTAAGGTGACAACACTGCTGGTAGACTACTGATTGTGGTGACAACACTGCTGGTAGACTACTGATTGTGGTGACAACACTGCTGGTAGACTACTGCTGGTGGTGACAACACTGCTGGTAGACTACTGCTGGTGGTGACAACACTGCTGGTGGTGACAACACTGCTGGTAGACTACTGCTGGTGATGCAAAGCTGACACGTTGGGAAACACTGCTGGTAGACTACTGCTGGTGGTGACAACACTGCTGGTAGACTACTGCTGGTGGTGACAACACTGCTGGTAGACTACTGCTGGTGGTGACAACACTGCTGGTAGACTACTGCTGGTGGTGACAACACTGCTGGTAGACTACTGCTGGTGGTGACAACACTGCTGGTAGACTACTGCTGGTGGTGACAACACTGCTGGTAGACTACTGCTGGTGGTGACAACACTGCTGGTAGACTACTGCTGGTGGTGACAACACTGCTGGTAGACTACTGCTGGTGGTGACAACACTGCGGTAGACTACTGCTGGTGGTGACAACACGCGGTAGACTAGCTGGTGACACCGCTGGTGACTGCTGGTGGTGACAACACTGCTGGTAGACTACTGCTGGTGGTGACAACACTGCTGGTAGACTACTGCTGGTGGTGACAACACTGCTGGTAGACTACTGCTGGTGGTGACAACACTGCTGGTAGACTACTGCTGGTGGTGACAACACTGCTGGTAGACTACTGCTGGTGGTGACAACACTGCTGGTAGACTACTGCTGGTGGTGACAACACTGCTGGTAGTGACAACACTGCTGGTGGTGACAACACTGCCGGTAGACTACTGCTGGTGGTGACAACACTGCTGGTGGTGACAACACTGCTGGTGGTGACAACACTGCTGGTAGACTACTGCTGGTGGTGACAACAATGCTGGTAGACTACTGCTGGTGGTGACAACAATGCAGGTAGACTACTGCTGGTGGTGACAACACTGCTGGTAGACTACTGCTGGTGGTGACAACACTGCTGGTAGACTACTGCTGGTGGTGACAACACTGCTGGTAGACTACTGCTGGTGGTGACAACACTGCTGGTAGACTACTGCTGGTGGTGACAACACTGCTGGTAGACTACTGCTGGTGGTGACAACACTGCTGGTAGACTACTGCTGGTGGTGACAACACTGCTGGTAGACTACTGCTGGTGGTGACAACACTGCAACTGGTGGTGACAACACTGCTGGTGGTGACAACACTGCTGGTGGTGACAACACTGCTGGTGGTGACAACACTGCTGGTGGTGACAACACTGCTGGTAGACTACTGCTGGTGGTGACAACACTGCTGGTAGACTACTGCTGGTGGTGACAACACTGCCGGTAGACTACTGCTGGTGGTGACAACACTGCTGGTGGTGACAACACTGCTGGTGGTGACAACACTGCTGGTGGTGACAACACTGCTTGTGGTGACAACAATGCTGGTAGACTACTGACATACTACTATATAGAAAGACCCTTGTTATGCTGAGCATTTCCCGCAAATTAGGTCAGTGTTGTCCCAGGATGCGACCCACACCAGTTCACTAACACCCAGGTACCTACTTACTGCTAGGTGAACAGTGACAGCAGGTGTTTCTTCTGAGCAGCTGCCTTTGTAAGTGATTTAAAGAAGGTAATACTAGAAATATTTGGAAGTACGTACTAGCAGGTATGTGGTATTACTAGTGATCTTGCGACACCTTCCTTATATTAAGAACCTTGCTAGTATACTATCACTGATACTAGCAACACTAGCACCTTATATTAAGAACCTTGGTGGTATACTATCACTGATACTAGCAACACTAGCACCTTATATTAAGAACCTTGGTAGTATACTATCACTGATACTAGCAACACTAGCACCTTATATTAAGAACCTTGCTAGTATACTATCACTGATACTAGCAACACTAGCACCTTATATTAAGAACCTTGGTAGTATACTATCACTGATACTAGCAACACTAGCACCTTATATTAAGAACCTTGCTAGTATACTATCACTGATACTAGCAACACTAGCACCTTATATTAAGAACCTTGGTAGTATACTATCACTGATACTAGCAACACTAGCACCTTATATTAAGAACCTTGGTGGTATACTATCACTGATACTAGCAACACTAGCACCTTATATTAAGAACCTTGGTAGTATACTATCACTGATACTAGCAACACTAGCACCTTATATTAAGAACCTTGGTAGTATACTATCACTGATACTAGCAACACTAGCACCTTATATTAAGAACCTTGGTAGTATACTATCATGATACTAGCAACACTAGCACCTTATATTAAGAACCTTGGTTGTATACTATCACTGATACTAGCAACACTAGCACCTTATATTAAGAACCTTGGTGGTATACTATCACTGATACTAGCAACACTAGCACCTTATATTAAGAACCTTGGTGGTATACTATCACTGATACTAGCAACACTAGCACCTTATATTAAGAACCTTGGTAGTATACTATCACTGATACTAGCAACACTAGCACCTTATATTAAGAACCTTGGTGTATACTATCATGATACTAGCAAACTAGCACCTTATATTAAGAACCTTGGTGGTATACTATCACTGATACTAGCAACACTAGCACCTTATATTAAGAACCTTGGTGGTATACTATCACTGATACTAGCAACACTAGCACCTTATATTAAGAACCTTGGTGGTATACTATCACTGATACTAGCAACACTAGCACCTATATTAAGAACCTTGGTGAATATACTATCACTGATACTAGCAACACTACCTTATATTAAGAACCTTGGTGTATACTATCATGATACTAGCAACACTAGCACCTTATATTAAGAACCTTGGTAGTATACTATCACTGATACTAGCAACACTAGCACCTTATATTAAGAACCTTGGTGGTATACTATCATTGACACTAGCAACACTAGCACCTTATATTAAGAACCTTGTAGTTTAGCAATCAATGATACTAAAGCAACACAGCACCTATATTAGAGAATTGTCGTATTAATATCACTGTATAGCAACACTAGCACCATATATGTAGAGCAACACTTGGTGTACACTATCACTGATTTAGCAGCAACACTAACACCATATTTAGAGCAACCTTAACATCATGATAGCTAGCAACACTAACACCATATATGTAAGCAACACTAACACATAGATTGTAGCAGCAACACTAACACCAGTGTTAGCAGCAACACTAACACCAATAGTGTTGTAGCAGCAACTAACACCATAGGGTGCAGCTAGCAACTAACACATAGCTTGGTAGAGCAACACTAACACCTGATTACAGCAACACTACACCTATAGTTTAGCAGCAACATAACACCATAGTGTGCGCAACACTAACACCATATGTTAGCAGCAACACTAACACCATAGTTCAGAGCAACATAACACCATAGGTGAGCAACAAACTAACACATAGTGTTGAGCAGCAACACTAACACCATAGTGTGCAGAGCAACACTAACACCATAGTGTTGAGCAGCAACACTAACACCAAAGTGTTGTAGCACACATTAACAAAACTCTTGCAGCAGCAAAACTAACACTATACGTCAGCAACACTAGCACCATAGTGTTTCAGCAGCAACACTAACACCATAGTGTTGAGCAACAACACTAACACCATTAGCTGTAGCAGCATACACTAATCACCATAGTGTGCAGCAGCAACACTAACACCTATAGTTGCAGCAGCAACACTAACACTAGTGTTGTAGCAGCAACACTAACACCATAGTGTGCAGCAGCAACACTAACACCATAGTGTTGCAGCAGCAACACTAACACCATAGTGTTGCAGCAAACACTAACACCATAGTGTTGTAGCAGCAACACTACACCATAGTGTTGTAGCAACACTAACACCATAGTGTTGTAGCAGCAACACTAACACTATGTGTAGCAGCAACACTAACACCATAGTGTTGTAGCAGCAACATAACACCAGTGTTGTACAGCAACACTACAATAGGTTAGCAGCAACACTAACACCATAGTTGAGCAGCAACACTAACACCATAGTGTTGTAGCAGCAACACTAACACCATAGTGTTGAGCACAACACTAACACCATAGTGTTGGCAGCAACACTAACACTAGTGTTAGCAGCAACACTAACACCATAGTGTTGTAGCAGCAACACTAACAATAGTGTTGAGCAGCAACACTAACACCAGTGTT
Organism: Cherax destructor; assembly: GCA_009830355.1. NCBI lineage: Eukaryota > Metazoa > Arthropoda > Malacostraca > Decapoda > Parastacidae > Cherax > Cherax destructor. The sequence continues at coordinate 27,440 of WNWK01009304.1, forward strand.
GTAGCGCAACACTAACACCATAGTGTTGTAGCAGCAACACTAACACCAGTGTTGTAGCAGCAACACTAACACCATAGGTTGAGCGCAACACTAACACCTAGTGTTGGCAGCAACACTAACACCAGTGTGAGCAGCAACACTAACACATGTGTTGTAGCAGCAACACTAACACCATAGTGTTGGCAGCAACACTAACCATAGTGTTGAGCAGCAACACTAACACCATAGTGTAGCAGCAACACTAACACCATAGTGTTGAGCAGCAACACTAACACCATAGTGTTGTAGCAGCAACATAACACCATAGTGAGCAGCAACACTAACACCATAGTGTTGAGCACAACACTAACACCATAGTTGCAGCAGCAACACTACACCAAGTGTTGTAGCAGCAACACTAACACCATAGTGAGCAACAACACTAACACCATAGTGTTGAGCACAACATATACACACCATAGTGTTGGCAACAACATACACTAGTGTTGTACAGCAAACTAACACCATAGTGTTGTAGCAGCAAACTAACACCATAGTTTGAGCAGCAACACTAACACCATAGTGTTGTAGCAGAACATAACACCAGTGGAAGCAACATAACACCATATGTGCAGCAACACTAACACCATATGTTGTAGCAGCAACACTAACACCATGTGTTGTGAGAACAAACACCATGTTGTAGCAGCACTAACACTAGTTTGACACAACACTAACAATAGTGTTGTAGCAGCACTAACACCATGTGTTGTAGCAGAACACTAACACCAGGTGTAGCAACACTAACACCATATGTAGAACTACAGTGTATGCAACACTACACCATATTAAGAACCTTTAACTATATGACAGCAACACTAACACCTATTTAAGAACCTAAACTATTTGACAGCAACACTAACACCTTATTTAAGAACTCATAGTTTGTAGCCAAATAACCTATGGTCCAACATCACATGGCAGAGAAATAACAATGTCGTTGTAGCAGCAACACTAATACATGTGTTGTAGCAGCAACACTAACACCATAGTGTTGTAGCAGCAACACTAACACCATAGTGTTGTAGCAGCAACACTAACACCATAGTGTTGTAGCAGCAACACTAACACCATAGTGTTGTAGCAGCAACACTAACACCATAGTGTTGTAGCAGCAACACTAACACCATAGTGTTGTAGCAGCAACACTAACACCATAGTGTTGTAGCAGCAACACTAACACCATAGTGTTGTCAGCAACGCTACACCATAGTGTTGTGGCAACACTAACACCAGTGTTGCAAACAACACTAACACCAAGTTGTAGCAGCAACACTAACACCATAGTGTTGTAGCAGCAACACTAACACCATAGTGTTGTAGCAGCACACTAACATCATAGTGTAGCAGCAACACTAACACCATAGTGTTGTAGCAGCAACACTAACACCATAGTGTTGTAGCAGCAACACTAACACCATAGTGTTGTAGCAGCAACACTAACACCATAGTGTTGTAGCAGCAACACTAACACCATAGTGTTGCAGCAGCAACACTAACACCATAGTGTTGTAGCAGCAACACTAACACCATAGTGTTGTAGCAGCAACACTAACACCATAGTGTTGCAGCAACAACACTAACACCATAGTGTTGTAGCAGCAACACTAACACCATAGTGTTGTAGCAGTAACACTAACACCATAGTGTTGTAGCAGCAACACTAACACCCTAGTGTTGCAGCAACAACACTAACACCATAGTGTTGTAGCAGCAACACTAACACCATAGTGTTGTAGCAGTAACACTAACACCATAGTGTTGTAGCAGCAACACTAACACCATAGTGTTGCAGCAACAACACTAACACCATAGTGTTGTAGCAGCAACACTAACACCATAGTGTTGTAGCAGCAACACTAACACCATAGTGTTGTAGCAGCAACACTAACACCATAGTGTTGTAGCAGCAACACTAACACCATAGTGTTGTAGCAGCAACACTAACACCATAGTGTTGTAGCAGCAACACTAACACCATAGTGTTGTAGCAGCAACACTAACACCATAGTGTTGTAGCAGCAACACTAACACCATAGTGTTGTAGCAGCAACACTAACACCATAGTGTTGTAGCAGCAACACTAACACCATAGTGTTGTAGCAGCAACACTAACACCATAGTGTTGTAGCAGCAACACTAACACCATAGTGTTGCAGCAGCAACACTAACACCATAGTGTTGTAGCAGCAACACTAACACCATAGTGTTGTAGCAGCAACACTAACACCATAGTGTTGTAGCAGCAACACTAACACCATAGTGTTGTAGCAGCAACACTATGCAATACAGAGAATTCCTCGTTGAGTTTTCCTTCTGAAATTATTATAGATTATAATCTATCATATAGACGATAGATAACCTGTTATCTGAGTGTACTCACCTATTTGTGGTTGCTGGGGTCGAGACACAGCTCCTGGCCCCGCCTCTTCGCTGATCGCTACTAGTGTATGTGTGTGTGAGATAGAGATAGATAGATAGAGAGAGAGAGAAGAGAGAGAGAGAGAGAGAGAGAGATAGTTATGGACACTCCATTGTTTGCGTGAGTGTCAAATGACACTCAGGGGGGTCAGGTCACTGCCACCTGCGTCAATGCATCATCCTACATGTCACTCAGAGGAAGGTCAGGTCACCTACCACCTGCCTTGATGCTGGTGGAGGGCTCTTGATCAAAGGCATTAGAACTGGAAAATATTAGGACATATTTCATAAAGACACCTGCTGTCACTGTTCACCTAGCAGTAAGTAGGTTCCAGGGTGTTAGGTGACTGGTGTGGGTAGCATCCTGGGGACATAACTAACCTAAGTTGCGGGAAATGCTCTACATAACCAGGGACGTTCTATATAGTATGTCATTGGTGTGAGCTATGGTCTGTATAAGTTGTATCATGTACTGCTAGAAGTAAACATTATTATTATTATTTTTATTATCAAACTCAGTTATGAAAAATTACCGTATTTTACGTCATATAAGACGCACGAGCCTTACAACTTTATTACTATAATGAAGTGTATGCCTCTTTATAATAATAATAATAATAATAATAATAATAATAATAATAACTTGCTCTTCATCATATAAGACGCAGGTTGGGTTTCCCAAACTTTTCTTGGGGAAAAGTGCGTCTTATACGGCGGAAAATACGATATTTTTCAAGAAAAATAAAGTAAAGGTCTTATTAACCAGACATGTTATCCTGGGTTATCAATCCTCTATATTATTCTGGCTTATCAACCCATCATATCCTGGCTTATTAACCCATCATATTATCCTAGCTTATTAACTCTATATGTTATCCTGGCTTATTAACCCAACATGTTATCCTGGCTTATTAACCCTCTATGTTATCTTGGCTTATTAACCCAACATGGTATCCTGGCTTATTAACTCTATATGTTATCCTGGCTTATTAACCCAACATGTTATCCTGGCTTATTAACCCTCTATGTTATCTTGGCTTATTAACCCAACATGGTATCCTGGCTTATTAACTCTCTATGTTATCCTGGCTTATTAACCCAACATGTTATCCTGGCTTATTAACCCTCTATGTTATCTTGGCTTATCAACCCAACATGTTATCCTGGCTTATTAACCCTCTATGTTATCTTGGCTTATTAACCTAACATGTTATCCTGGCTTATTAACCCTCTATGTTATCTTGGCTTATTAACCTAACATGTTATCCTGGCTTATTAACCTAACATGTTATCCTGGCTTATTAAATTTCTATGTTATGCTGGCTTATTAACCTAGCATGTTATCCTGGCTTATCAACCCACCATATTATCCTGGCTTATTAACCCAACATGTTATCCTGGCTTATCAACCCACCATTTTATCCTAGCTTATTAGCCCTCAATCTTATCCTGGTTTAATAATCCAGGGAAGCACTAAGACCGTAAGGTTCACACCGTAATGAGGTCTGACCCCAAGGTAGCTCCGGTTTCTCGGATCAAGGCTAGAAAACTATATTTTATTTTTTAATTGGCCAGGTGACGGATGAGAATTCCCCGGGCGGCGTGTGTGGGTGTGTGGGCGGCTGTGTGGGCGGCTGTGGGGGCGAGAGTAGTGACCTGGACCTGGCTGACGACCTCTCTGACGACACCCACGACTCTACTACTGACGATGACCACGGGGAAGATGGTGGTGGTAGTGGTGGTGGTGGTGGTAGTGACTACAGTTCTACTCACCATCCCAGGTACCTATCCTGGAGACGATCCCATGGTGAGTACTCTATCTACCTATCTATATATATATATATATATATATATATATATATATATATATATATATATATATATATATATCACACATATACAAATTGGTGAGTACATACACACATACTAGTAGAAACCTGCGAAGAGGCGGGGCCAGGAGCTATGAATCGACCTCTGCAACCACAAATAGGTGAGTACAAACACACACAGGGAGGAGGAGGAGAGAGCCAGGGAGGAGGAGGAGGAGAGAGAGAGCCAGGGAGGAGGAGGAGGAGGAGAGAGCCGGAGAGGAGAGGCCAGGGAGGAGAGAAGCCAGGGAGGAGGAGAGAGCCAGGGAGGAGGAGAGAAGCCAGGGAGGAGGAGGAGAGAGCCAGGGAGGAGGAGGAGAGAGCCAGGGAGGAGGAGAGAGCCAGGAGGAGGAGAGAGAGCCAGGGAGGAGGAGAGAGAGCCAGGGAGGAGGAGGGGAGAGAGCCAGGGAGGAGGAGGAGAGAGAGCAGGAGGAGGAGGAGAGAGAGCCAGGGAGGAGGAGGAGAGAGCCAGGGAGGAGGAGGAGAGAGCCAGGGAGGAGGAGAGAGAGCCAGGGAGGAGGAGGAGAGAGAGCCAGGGAGGAGGAGGATGAGAGAGCCAGGGAGGAGGAGGAGGAGAGAGAGCCAGGGAGGAGGAGGAGGAGGAGAGAGAGCCAAGGAAAGAGGCCAGGAGGAGGAGGAGGAGAGAGAGAGAGCCAGAGGAGGAGGAGGAGGAGGAGAGAGAAGAGCCAGGGAGGAGGAGGAGAGAGAGAGCCAGGGGAGGAGGAGGAGGAGGAGAGAGAGCCAGGGAGGAGGAGAAGGAGAGAGCCAGGAGAGGAGAGAGGAGAGCCAGGGAGGAGAGAGAGCCAGGGAGGAGGAGAGAGAGCCAGGGAGGAGGAGAGAGAGCCAGGGAGGAGGAGAGGAGAGAGCCAGGGAGGAGGAGAGCCAGGGAGGAGGAGAGAGAGCCAGGGAGGAGGAGAGAGAGCCAGGGAGAAGAGAGAGCCAGGAGGAGGAGAGAGAGCCAGGGAGGAGGAGGAGAGAGAGCCAGGGAGGAGGAGAGAGAGCCAGGGAGGAGGAGGAGAGAGCCAGGGAGGAGGAGGAGAGAGCCAGGAGGGAGGAGAGAGAGCCAGGGAGGAGGAGAGAGAGCCAGGGAGGAGGAGAGAGAGCCAGGGAGGAGAGAGAGCCAGGGAGGAGGAGAGAGAGCCAGGAGGGAGGAGAGAGAGCCAGAGGGAGGAGGAGAGAGAGACCAGGAGGAGGAGAGAGAGCCAGGGAGGAGGAGAGAGAGCCAGGGAGGAGGAGAGAGAGCCAGGGAGGAGGAGAGAGAGAGAGCCAGGGAGGAAGAGAGAGCCAGGAGAGGAGAGAGAGCCAGGAGGAGGAGAGAGAGCCAGGGAGGAGGAGAGAGAGCCAGGGAGGAGGAGAGAGAGCCAGAGAGGAGGAGAGAGAGCCAGGGAGGAGGAGAGAGAGCCAGGGAGGAAAGAGAAGAGAGCCAGGGAGGAGGAGAGAGAGAGCCAGGGAGGAGGAGAGAGAGAGCCAGGGAGGAGAGAGGAGAGAGAGCCAGGGAGGAGAGAGAGAGCCAGGGAGGAGGAGGAGAGAGAGCCAGGGAGGAGGAGAGAGAGCCAGGGGAGAGAGAGAGAGAGCCAGGAGAGAAGAGGCCAGGAGGAGGAGAGAGAGAGAGGAGGAGGAGGAGAGAGAGCCAGAGGAGGAAAGAGGAGAGGAAGGAGAGAGAGCCAGGGAGGAGAAAGAAGGAGGAGGAGAAGAGAGACCAGGAGAGGAGAGGAAGGAGAGAGAGAGCCAGGAAGGGAAAGGAGAGAGGAGGAGGAGGAGGAGGAGAGAGCCAGGGAGGAGGAGAAGGAGAGAGAGAGCCAGGAGGGAAAGGAGAGGAGGAGGAGAGAGAGGACCAGGGAGAGAGAGAGCAGGGAGAGGAGGAGAGAAGAGCCAGGAGAAGAAGGCCAGAGGAGGAGAAGAGAGGCCAGAGGAGGAGAGAGAGCCAGGGTGACACAGGTAGATAAGAAAGATGGTGACACGGGTAGATAAGATAGATGGTGACACAGGTAGATAAGATAGATGGTGACACAGGTAGATAAGAAAGATGGTGACACAGGTAGATAAGATAGAGGGTGACACAGGTAGATACGATAGAGGGTGACACAGGTAGAAACATATATGGTGACACAGGTAGATAAGATAGATGGTGACACAGGTAGATAAGATAGAGGGTGACACAGGTAGGAAACATATATGGTGACACAGGTAGATAAGAAAGATGGTGACACGGGTAGATAAGATAGAGGGTGACACAGGTAGATAAGATAGATGGTGACACAGGTAGGAAAGGTAGATTGTGACAAAGGTAGGAAACATATATGGTGACACAGGTAGGAAAGATAGATGGTGACACAGGTAGATAAGATGGTGACACAGGTAGATAAGATAAAGGGTGACACAGGTAGATAAGATAAAGGGTGACACAGGTAGATAAGATAGATGGTGACACAGGTAGATAAGATAGAGGGTGACACAGGTAGGAAAGATAGATTGTGGCACAGGTAGGAAAGATAGATGGTGACACAGGTAGGAAAGATAGATGGTGACATAGGTATATAAGATGGTGAGACAGGGAGATAAGATGGTGACACAGTTAGATAAGATGGTGACACATGTAGATAACATTGTGACACAGGTAGATAAGATAGTGACACAGGTAGATAAGATGGGGACACAGGTAGATAAGATAGTGACACAGGTAGATAAGATGGTGACACAGGTAGATAAGATAGTGACACAGGTAGATAAGATAGATGGTGACACAGGTAGGTAAGGTAGATGGTGACACATGTTGATAAGATAGATGGTGACACAGGTAGATAAGATTGATGGTGACACAGGTAGATAAAATAGATGGTGACACAGGTAGATAAGATAGATGGTGACACAGGTAGATAAGATAGATGGTGACACAGGTAGATAAGATAGAGGGTGACATGTAGGTAAGATAGATGGTGACACAGGTAGGAAAGATAGATGGTGACACAGGTAGGAAAGATAGATGGTGACACAGGTAGGAAAGATAGATGGTGACACAGGTAGGAAAGATAGATGGTGACACAGGTAGGAAAGATAGATGGTGACACAGGTAGGAAAGATAGATGGTGACACAGGTAGGAAAGATAGATGGTGACACAGGTAGATAAGATAGAGGGTGACACAGGTAGATAAGATAGAGGGTGACACAGGTAGGAAAGATAGATGGTGACACAGGTAGGAAAGATAGATGGTGACACAGGTAGGAAAGATAGATGGTGACACAGGTAGGAAAGATAGATGGTGACACAGGTAGATAAGATAGAGGGTGACACAGGTAGGAAAGATAGACGGTGACACAGGTAGGAAAGATAGATGGTGACACAGGTAGGGCAGAGAACCTTCACTGCACGCATAAGTGCGATAAACCACCTCAACTACTGGGAACGCTTGAAGTTCCTAAACCTGTACTCTCTAGAACGCAGGCGGGAGAGATACATTATTATATACACATGGAAAATTCTTGAGGGCTTAGTACCAAACTTGCACACAAAAATCACTCCCTACGAAAGCAAAAGACTCGGCAGGCGATGTAACATCCCCCCAATGAAGAGCAGGGGTGCCACTAGCACGTTGAGGGACAACACAATAAGTGTGAGGGGCCCAAGATTGTTCAACTGCCTCCCAGCGTACATCAGGGGGATTACCAACAAGCCCCTGGCTGTCTTCAAGCAGGCACTGGACAGGCACCTCAAGTCGGTACCTGATCAGCCAGGCTGTGGTTCGTATTTTGGACTGCGTGCGGCCAGCAGTAACAGCCTGGTTGATCAGGCTATGGTCCAACAGGAGGCCTGGTGACAGACCGCGCCGCGGGGGCGTTGACCCCTGGAATTCTCTCCAGGTAGACTCCAGGTAGACACAGGTAGATAAGATAGATGGTGACACAGGTAGATAAGATAGATGGTGACACAGGTAGATAAGGTAGAGGGTGACACAGGTAGATAAGATAGAGGGTGTCACAGGTAGGTAAGATAGATGGTGACACAGGTAGATAAGATAGAGGGTGACACAGGTAGACAAGATAGAGGGTGACACAGGTAGATAAGATAGATGGTGACACAGGTAGATAAGATAGAGGATGATACAGGTAGGTAAGATAGATGGTGACACAGGTAGATAAGATAGAGGGTGACACAGGTAGACAAGATAGAGGGTGACACAGGTAGATAAGATAGAGGGTGACAGGTAGGTAAGATAGAGGGTGACACAGGTAGATAAGATAGATGGTGACACAGGTAGATAAGATAGAGGGTGACAGGTAGGTAAGATAGAGGGTGACACAGGTAGGAAAGATAGATGGTGACACAGGTAGGAAAGATAGATGGTGACACAGGTAGATAATATAGATGGTGACACAGGTAGATAAGATAGAGGGTGACACAGGTAGATAAGATAGAGGGTGACACAGGTAGATAAGATAGATGGTGACACAGGTAGATAAGATAGAGGGTGACACAGGTAGATAAGATAGATGGTAACACAGGTAGATAAGATAGAGGGTGACACAGGTAGATAAGATAGATGGTGACACAGGTAGATAAGATAGATGGTGACACAGGTAGATAAGATAGAGGGTGACACAGGTAGATAAGATAGATGGTAACACAGGTAGGAAAAATAGATGGTGACACAGGTAGGAAAGATAGATGGTGACACAGGTAGATAAGATAGAGGGTGACACAGGTAGATAAGATAGATGGTGACACAGGTAGATAAGATTGAGGGTGACACAGGTAGATAAGATAGATGGTGACACAGGTAGATAAGATAGAGGGTGACACAGGTAGATAAGATAGAGGGTGACACAGGTAGATAAGATAGATGGTGACACAGGTAGATAAGATAGATGGTAACACAGGTAGGAAAGATAGATGGTGACACAGGTAAATAAAATAGATGGTGACAGATAATAAGATAGATGGATATATGGATAGATAAAGATAGTCTTGAAGTACAGATATTCAAGTATTGTATTGACTACAAGAAAATGGTTTTATGGGCGAAACGTCCTCTTGTGTTCAGATTTAGTCAGTGTAGTTGATGTTTTTATGTTGTGTTAGTTATTGGAGCTAAACATCATGTTCTTAGCTTACGTCAGTGTAGGTGATGTTTTTATACTGTGTGTTGTGTATAGTGGCGAAACATCATCTGTGTTCAGCTTCATTCAGTGTAGCTGATGTTTTTACGGTCTGTGTTATTTATCTCAAAATATAAAAATGAATGTTAGAAAAATAATTGTTGGTTGTATTTTTCTATCACTGGTGGTGAGTGTAGTGGAGGGTGGTAAGAGTGGCCCTCAAGGACGGTCTCAGGACCAGGGCGTAGTGACGTCCTTGTTGGAGGCAACGAGCAGAGCCCAAGTGCTCAAGGTGACCTCCAACACCAGTACCATGACGGCCTCCAGGCAGCCCTGGAGGCTGAGGTACTTAAACGTCAGACTGACGTTGACAGTGGAGAGGTAGGAGGTCACCCTCGACAACTCGAAGGTAAGAACCTCGCTCACCCTCGACAGGACGATGTTGAGCTCAGTCATGGCGCCCTCAAGGATCAGCTGCACAACTTGCAGGTCCTCCTTGAAGAGTCCAGGCGCCAGGCACATCAGTCCAGGAAAGTCTCCAACGAGATGGGGCATCTCCATCAGGAGTGTTCTAAGATTATACCGGAGGTCGCCGAACTCTTTCAAGAAGAGTACAGCAATACTGAGGAGCTGAGAGCTCAGGCTGACGCTAAAGCTCGTGAGCTGAACGCTTTCCTGGAAACCCATAGGAACCTCAAACGTGAACATGGCAAGGCGAATGCCATAGTAAAGGAATGGGATCGTAAAACGTTCGATTTAGTCAACGCTCGTAACGACGTTGTTAACAATCATAATACTTTACAAAAGAAGCATGAACAGCAGGTGAAGGCACATGACGACCTTCTCAGGTCATACAAGCAGGAAAACAAAAACAAGAAGAGTCTCAATGAAAAGTACAAAAAACAGATCCGCGTAAACAACGACAGAAGACAAAATCGTGACAAACACCGGAGTGTGAATAACAAATTGTTGGTACAAGCTAAGGATTTGGAAGCTAAATTGGGTGAGAAGCACGGTCAGTATGAGGCGCTCAGAGGTGTTCATAGTGAACTTAGAAAAGAGCATAAAAACGTTCGACTTATGGTAAAGGAAGCCGAGAAGGCACGTTTTAAAGTGGCCGAGTCTCACACCCAAGCTGCATACCGCTACAACTCCCTTGTCCAGGAACACAAGAAGGAGCGTAAAGTGCACGACAAGCTTTCTAGAAAGTATGAAGAACTTCGTCATGACAACTATATAACAGAGGTTCTACTGGACAGCCAGCAAACTATGCTAAGCCAGAAGGTTCGCGAGGAAAAGGAGTATGTGGAACTCCTCCAGAACCTGAAACAAAGGTTCAATGAAATAGATAAAAGTCGCGCTGAACACCTCATGCAGGAACGCAAATGGCTTCTAGCAACCGCTAAGTTCCAACAAGATGCCAGTGATCTGAATAACCAGTTGAAGAGTTACCAGTCACTAGCGGAGGAGACGCAGAGGGAGCTTCACTCACTACATGATGCACTCGCTAATAGAGACCACAAAATTGAGGCTTTTACCAAAAAAATGGAAGCCATTAGAGTATCAGCAGCTGACAGTCAGCAAGAACACAGCGAGTGTCAGCACCGATATCAAGATTTAAATACAAAGTATCGTCGCGCACTCAATTTAAATAACTTACTTAAGTCTTCACGTCACTGACCGTTCCAGAGTGTGTGTGGACCGTTGTTCCAGAGTGTGTGTGGGACCGTTGTTCCAGAGTGTGTGGATCGTTGTTCCAGTGTGTGGACCGTTGTTCCAGAGTGTGTGGGACCGTTGTTCCAGAGTGTGTGGACCGTTGTTCCAGAGTGTGTGTGGACCGTTGTTCCAGAGTGTGTGGACCGTTGTTCCAGAGTGTGTGGACCGTTGTTCCAGAATGTGTGTGGACCGTTGTTCCAGAGTGTGTGGACCGTTGTTCCAGAGTGTGTGGAACGTTGTTCCAGAGTGTGTGGAACGTTGTTCCAGAGTGTGTGGACCAGTGCATGGGACTTGTTCCTGTGTGTACCGTTGTTGGGTCCAATGCGGACCAGTCCTCCAGACGGGATTCCCTTGATGCATAGGCCTACACTGCGCGTAAAATCTTCCTTTGTTAGGCCTGCATGTAGTTCAAGACGGAGGGTCAAGTCTTAACCCTTCGCTGACCAGCGGATTTACCGCTTTCAATAAATAACATTATTACGTTATCAATATTTTTTTTATTATTTAGTAAAAGTGAGCAGACTGAACCCAGGGACTGATTACCCTCGACCCCTGCAACCACAATTAGGCGAGTACACACACACCATCAGGTGCTGGACACAATACACACAACTGAGGAGGAAGTGAAGAGGCTACTAAGCGAGCTGGATACCTCAAAGGCGATGGGGCCAGATAACATCTCACCATGGGTCCTGAGAGAGGGAGCAGAGGAGCTATGTGTACCCCTAACAACGATCTTCAACACATCTATCGAAACAGGGCAACTACCAGAGGTATGGAAGACAGCAAATGTAGTTCCAATTTTTAAAAAAGGAGACAGGAAAGTAGCACTAAACTACAGACCAGTGTCACTGACATGTATAGTACGCAAGGTCATGGAGAAGATTATCAGGAGAAGAGTGGTGGAGCACCTAGAAAGGAATGATCTTATCAACGACGGCCAACACGGTTTCAGGGACGGGAAATCCTGTGTCACAAACCTACTGGAGTTCTACGACAGGGTGACAGCAGTAATACAAGAGAGAGAGGTGTGGGTAGATTGCATATTCCTGGACGGTAAGAAGGCGTTTGACACAGTTCCACACAGGAAATTAGTGCAGAAGGTGGAGGACAAGGCAGGGGTAACAGGGAAGGCACTACAATGGATCAGGGAATACCTGTCAAGAAGACAGCAGCGAGTCATGGTACGTGGCGAGGTGTCAGAGTGGGCGCCGGTGACGAGCGGGGTTCCACAGGGGTCAATCCTAGGACTGGTGCTGTTTCTGGTATTTGTGAACGACATGACGGAAGGAATAGACTCCGAAGTGCCCCTGTTTGCAGATGATGTGAAGTTGATGAGAAGAATTCAATCGGACGAAGATCAGGCAGAACTACAAAGGGATCTGGACAGGCTGCAAACCTGGTCCAGCAATTGGCTCCTGGAGTTCAACCCCACCAAGTGCAAAGTCATGAAGATTGGGGAAGGCCAAAGAAGACCGCAGACGGAGTACAGTCTAGGGGGCCAGAGACTACAAACCTCAATCAAGGAAAAAGATCTTGTTGTGAGTATAACACCAGGTACATCTCCTGAGGCGCACATCAACCAAATAACTGCTGCAGTATATGGGCGCCTAGCAAACCTAAGAACAGCATTCCGACATCTTAATAAAGAATCGTTCAGGACCCTGTACACTGTGTACGTTAGGCCCATACTGGAGTATGCAGCACCAGTTTGGAACCCACACCTAGCCAAGCACGTAAAGAAGCTAGATAAAGTGCAAAGGTTTGCAACAAGACTAGTCCCGGAGCTAAGGGGTATGTCCTACGAGGAGAGGTTCAGGGAAATCGACCTGACGACACTGGAGGACAGGAGAGTTAGGGGGGACATGATAACGACATATAAGGTACTGAGAGGAATTGACAAGGTGGACAAAGACAGAATGTTCCAGAGATGGGACACAGCAACAAGGGGACACAGTTGGAAGTTGAAGACTCAGATGAATCACAGGGATGTTAGGAAGTATTTCTTCAGTCACAGAGTTGTCGGGAAGTGGAATAGTTTGGGAAGCGATGTAGTGGAGGCAGGTTCCATACATAGCTTTAAGAAGAGGTATGATAAAGCTCATGGCGCAGGGAGAGTGACCCAGTAGTGGCCAGTGAAGAGGCGGGGCCAGGAGCTATGACTTGATCCCTGCAACCACAACTAGGTGAGTACACTCTCTAAGACACACACACACTCACACACACTCACACACACACACACACACACACACACTCTCACACACAATCACATACACACACACACACACACACCTCTCACACACAATCACATACACACACACACACATGCCACTTACCACAATATTCAACACATCCCTTGAAACTGGGCAGCTACCTGAGGTATGGAAGAAGGCCAATGTAGTCCCCATATTTAAAAAAGTAGACAGAAAAGAGGCACTAAACTATAGACCGGTGTCACTTACGTGTATAGTGTGCAAAGTCTTGGAGAAAATCATCAGGAAAAGAATGGTGGAGCACCTCGAGCTGAACAGGATAATCAACACCAGACAGCATGGATTCCGGGAAGGCAAATCCTGTGTAACAAACCTCCTAGAGTTCTATGATAAAGTAACAGAGGTAAGGCAAGAGAGAGAAGGGTGGGTTGATTGAATTTTCCTGGACTGCAGGAAGGCCTTCGACACAGTTCCTCACATGAGATTAGTAAAGAAGTTGGAAGAACAAGCATGTATAACAGGAAGGGCACTGGAATGAATCAGGGAATACCTCACAGGGAGGCAACAACGGGTCATGCTGCGTGATGAGGTATCACAGTGGGCACCTGTGACGAGCGGCGTTCCGCAGGGGTCAGTCCTAGGACCAGTGTTATTCTTGGTATATGTAAATGACATGACAGATGGGATAGACTCAGAGGTGTCTCTGTTCGCAGATGATGTGAAATTAATGAGGAGAATCACATCTGAGGAGGACCAAGCTGGACTTCAAACAGACCTGGACAAGCTTGACATCTGGTCTAGCAAATGGCTTCTCGAATTCAATCCCACCAAATGCAAAGTCATGAAGATCAGAGAAGGGCAAAGAAGACCGCTGACAGAGTACAGGCTAGGCGGACAAAGGCTACAAACCTCGGAAAAGGAGAAAGACCTTGGGGTGAGTATATCGCGAAGCACGTCTCCGGAGGCACACATCAACAAGAAAACTGCGGCAGCATATGGGCGACTGGCAAACCTAACATTAGCGTTCCGTTACCTTAAGAAGGACTCGCTTAAGACACTGTACACCGTGTACGTCAGGCCCATACTAGAGTATGCAGCACCAGTCTGGAACCCACACCTGGTCAAGCACATAAAGAAACTAGAGAAAGTGCAAAGGTTTGCGACAAGGTTAGTTCCACAACTCAGGGGTCTGTCCTATGAAGAAAGGCTGAGGGAAATAGGACTAACAACACTGGAGGAAAGAAGGGTCAGAGGAGACATGATAACGACATACAAAATACTGCGGGGAATCGACAAGGTAGACAGTGACATGATGTTCCAGAGAGGGAACACAGAAACAAGGGGACACAACTGGAAGCTGAAGACTCAGATGAGTCAAAGGGATGTTAGGAAGCATTTCTTCAGCCACAGAGTAGTCAGGAAGTGGAATAGTCTAGAGAAAAACATAGTGGAGGCAGGAACCATACACAGTTTTAAGAAGAGGTATGATAAAGCTCATGGAGCAGGGAGAGCAGATACCCAGTAGCGGGCAGCGCAGAGGCGGGGCCAGGAGCTGAGTCTCGACCCCTGCAACCACAATTAGGTGAGTATAATTAGGTGAGTACTCTCTCAAATCAGTCGAGGATCAGGCAGGACTACAAAGAGACCTGGACAGGCTACAAGCCTGGTCCAGTAACTGGCTCCTTGAATTTAACACTGCCAAATGTAAAGTCATGAATATCGGGGAAGGGCAAAGAAGACCACAGACAGAGTATAGTCTAGGTGGCCAAAGACTGCAAACCTCACTCAAAGAAAAAGATCTTGGGGTGAGTATAATACCGAGCACATCTCCTGAGGCACACATCAATCAGATAACTGCTGCAGCATACGGGCGGCTGGCAAACCTAAGAATAGCGTTCCAATACCTCACTAAGGAATCATTCAAGACTCTGTATACCATATACGTCAGGCCCATACTGAAGTATGCAGCACCAGTTTGGAACCCACACCTGGTCAAGCACGTCAAGAAATTAGAGAAAGTGCAAAGGTTTGCAACAAGACTAGTCCCAGAGCTAAGGGGATTGTCCTACGAAGAAAGGTTAAGGGAAATCGGCCTGACGACACTAGAGGACAGGAGGGTTAGGGGAGACATGATAACGACATATAAAATACTGCGAGGAATAGATAAGGTGGACAGAGACAAGATGTTCCAGAGAGGGGACACAGAAACAAGGGGTCACAATTGGAAGTTGAAGACTCCTATGAGTCAAAGGGATGTTAGGAAGTATTTCTTCAGTCATAGAGTTGTCAGGAAGTGGAATAGCTTAGAAAGCGACATAGTGGAGGCAGGAACCATACATAGTTTTAAGACTAGGTTTGATAAAGCTCATGGGGCAGGGAGAGAGAGGACCTAGTAGCAATCAGTGAAGAGGCGGGGCCAGGAGCTATGAATCGACCCCTGCAACCACAAATAGGTGAGTACACACACACACACACACACACACACACACACACACATACAACAGGCCTAGCCCATACTGGAGTATGCAGCACCACTTTGGAACCCACACCAAGCCAAGCACGTAAGAAAACTAGAGAAAGTGCAAAGGTTTGCAACAAGACTAGTCCCGGAGCTAAGGGGTATGTCCTACGAGAAGTTAAGGGAAATCGACCTGACGACACTGGAGGACAGGAGAGATAGGGGGGACATGATAACGACATATAAAATACTGAGAGGAATCGACAAGGTGGACAGAGACAGAATGTTCCAGAGATGTGACACAGCAACAAGGGGACACAGTCAACTAAGAGAGAAGATACAAGAGTTGGCATTATTGTGGATAGAGTGGAGATGGGTTGATGACCTGCTGTAACAGGTGCTATAACAGTTGCTGTAACAGTTGCTGTAACAATAACCACATCATGTTACGTTACAGGATCCGGCTGTGAGGGTCGTAAATGCTCTAACATCCACTTTAATATTAAATGTTCCTTGTGTGTTACAGGTTGATGACCTGCTGTAACAATCACTGTAACAATAACCACATCATGTTACGTTACAGGATCCGGCTGTGAGGGTGGGGATAGTGAAGGAGGACTGGTAGTGGAACCTGGCTCAGGTGAAGAGTGTGGAACCCCACAACGTACCATCAGGAAGGTATTTACCAACACCAGAGAGAGGTGGAGACAACAGAATGTCAGTGGGGCATTTGCTGAGCTGCGACGTCTAGTACCAACACATCCCCCTGATAAAAAGCTTTCTAAGAACGAGATTTTGAGGTTGACGATCAAATATATCAAGTTACTCAACTCTGTGTTGGCGTGGCAGCAGAAACAAGACAATCTCGACTCTGATAGTTGTAATAATAACACCAGTAAGACAAGTAATGCTAATTCCCGTAGCAGCCAGCTGCGATCCATGTCCCCTCACGATACCTGTCTCACCTTGGACGCCTCAGTGAGGTACCGGTACCTAACTCTGGCTTCACCTCCATCACCTAATTCTCCTCTACCTACCTCCTCCACATCCTCCACCTCCTCCACTCCCTCTCCAGTATCTTACTCCACTACTAGTGTACGACCCTCTCCACTACCCACACAACCACCTACCCTACCCTCATCCTCACCTCCCTCACCTACTCCAGCACCTACTTCCTCTACAGCACCTTCTCCAGCACCTGAGGAATTAGTGCCGTCATCACCTGACGACCCAGGACGTAGGTACCATCCCTATGTACTAGCAGTTAGAGTCCGTCCAGGACTCTCACTCCTTAACCCTCACACTAAGTAATGCTCTATCTTCTAAAGCTCTACGTATGAGGAAATAGAGCTTCTGGTTACTTCCTCCATGTCCCTAGGTACTCTATGACCCCCTGCAGATTTAGCGCTTACCAAAGAACTGTAGTAACTGCCTCTCCTTCTGTGTAGAGCTTTATCAAGTCATACCAATGCTCTATATACACACAACATAACTTGATAAAGCTCCACACAGAGTGAAACATAACTTGATAAAGCTCTACACAGAGTGAACCATCACAAAGCTCTGGAAACAGTATATTAGTCAACACTTTATCAGACTGGAGAAGCCTGCTGAGCAGGCGCTAATTGTCGTTAATAAAATATACCCAAGTGTGACATATGTCTTATTAATCACTAGTTCCCACTACTAGTACACTGGTGTGTACTAGTTCCCACTACTAGTACACTGGTGTGTACTAGTTCCCACTACTAGTACACTGGTGTGTACTAGTTCCCACTACTAGTACACTGGTGTGTACTAGTTCCCACTACTAGTACACTGGTGTGTACTAGTTTCCACTACTAGTACACTGGTGTGTACTAGTTTCCATTACTAGTACACTGGTGTGTACTAGTTCCCACTAGTACACTGGTGCGTACTAGTTCCCACTACTAGTACACTGGTGTGTACTAGTTCCCACTACTAGTACACTGGTGTGTACTAGTTCCCACTACTAGTACACTGGTGTACTAGTTCCACTACTAGACACTGGTGTACTAGTTCCCACTACAGTACACTGTGTACTAGTTCCACTACTAGTACACTGGGTGTACTAGTTCACACAAGTACACTGGTAACTAGTTCACTACTAGTCACTGGTGTACTGTTCCACTACTAGTGACTGGATGACTAGTTCCCACTAGTACACTGGTGTACTTGTTCACTAATAGTACACTGGTGTGACTAGTTCACTACTAGTACACTGGTGTACTAGTTCCCACTACTAGTACACTGGTGTGTACTAGTTCCACTACTAGTCACTGGTGTGTACTAGTTCCCACTACTGCACTGGTGTGTACTAGTTCCACTACTAGTACACTGGTGTGTACTAGTTCCCACTGCTAGTCACTGGTGTGTACTAGTTCCACTACTAGTACACTGGTGTACTAGTTCCACTACTAGTACACTGGTGTGTACTAGTTCCCACTCAGTCACTGGTGTGTACTAGTTCCCACTACTAGTACACTGGTGTACTAGTTCCCACTAGTACACTGGTGTGTACTAGTTCCCACTACTAGTACACTGGTGTACTAGTTCCCACTACTAGTCACTGGTGACTAGTTCCACACTAGTCACTGGTGTGTACTAGTTCCCACTACTAGTACACTGGGTGTACTAGTTCCCACTACAGTACACTGGTGTACTAGTTCCCACTACTAGTCACTGTGTGTACTATTCCCACTACTAGTACACTGGTGTGTACTAGTTCCCACTACTAGTACACTGGTGTGTACTAGTTCCCACTACTAGTACACTGGTGTGTACTAGTTCCCACTACTAGTACACTGGTGTACTAGTTCCCACTACTAGTACACTGGTGTGTACTAGTTCCCACTACTAGTACACTGGTGTGTACTAGTTCCCACTACTAGTACACTGTGTGTACTAGTTCCCACTACTAGTACACTGGTGTGTACTAGTTCCCACTCTAGTACACTGGTGTACTAGTTCCCTACTAGTACACTGTGTACTGTTCCCACTACTAGTACACTGGTGTACTAGTTCCACTCACTGTACAGTCACTCAGTGTGTACTAGTTCCACACTACTTAGTACACTGTGTGTACTAGTTCCACTACTAGTACACTGGTGTACTAGTTCCACTACTAGTACACTGGTGTACTAGTTCCACTACTAGTACACTGGTGTACTAGTTCCACTACTAGTACACTGGTGTGTACTAGTTCCCTACTAGTACACTGGTGTACTAGTTCCCACTACTAGTACACTGGTGTACTAGTTCCCACTACTAGTACACTGGTGTGTACTAGTTCCCACTACTAGTACACTGGTGTGTACTAGTTCCCACTACTAGTACACTGGTGTACTAGTTCCCACTACTAGTGCACTGGTGTGTACTAGGGAGGCCTAGGGACAAGGCTGGACAAGTACATGGGTGGTTTTGAGAAAGACTTTCCTAGTATGGGCCAGTAGGCCTACTGTATATTATTATTATTATTATTATTATTATTATTATTAAACTCACTCTAATAAAACAATTGTTATTAACATCATTTTTATCAAAAAATCATAATTTAAGTAATAACAATTTATTGGACAAATCTATAAACATCTGTATACATCTATAAACATTTATAAACATCTGTATATACTTATAAACATCTATAAATATATATAGACATCTGCATTCATCTATAAACATCTGCATTTGTAAACATCCACACATCTTAAGAATATATAAACATATATATACATTTATAAATATCTATATACATCTATAAACATTAGGTAAAAAATCTTCGATAATAAATTCAAATTCTTTCGGCAATTCTGGGAATTATTATTATATTATTATTAGAGGGGAAGCGGTAAACCCGTAGGTGTCATAATCCTCGGGAGTTTACATACATACATACATATACATACACATACATACATATATATACATATATATATATACATACATATATATATACATACATATATATATACATATATATATATACATACATATATATATACATAATATATATAATATATATATAATACATATATAATATATATATACATATATATATACATACATATATATACATAATATATATATACATACATATATATAATACATATATATACATACATATATATACATACATATATATATATAATAATATATATATATACATACATATATATAATATATATATATATAAAATATATATATATACATACATATATATACATATATATATATATATATACATATATATATATATACATATATATATATATATATATATATATATAATATATATATAATATATATATAATATATATATATATATATATATATATATATATATATATATATAATATATATATACATACATATATATACATACATATATATACATACATATATACATACATATATATATACATACATATATATACATACATATATATACATACATATATATACATACATATATATACATACATATATATACATACATATATATACATAATATATATACAATAAAATATATATACATATATATACATACAATAAATCATACAATAAACACATGATATCAAATATATAAGACAACATATATATACATATATATACATACATACATATATATACATACATATATAATACATATATATACATACATATATATACATATATATATATACATACATATATATACATACATATATATATACATATATATATATATACATACATATATATACATACATATATATACATATATATATATACATACATATATATATACATATATATATACATATATATATATATATATACATACATATATATATACATACATATATATACATACATACATATACATACATATATATACATACATATATACATACATAATATCTTTTTTAAAACGCGACTGAAGAAGTTCCTCAACAATTAAGTAAGACTTGAAAGGCCTTTATACAATGTGATGTTCAATTTTTGTGCAGTTTTTCAATTGTTTCTTTCACTTTTTTATATACATTAATTTTTATTTAATTCGAAAAAGCTTCAAAAAAATTATATCTGTTGCGGCCTTATTGACATTTTGTTAAATTTTTATAGGTGTATAGGCCTACAACTAGACCTATGGGTCGTCTGTTTTATGTTTCACGCATGAACACAAGGGCAGAGGTGACAAGTAGGCCTACACTCAGATGATCCAGTAATTCTTCTAGTGTACACCAGGACAGAGGTGACAGTAGGCCTACACTCAGATGATACAGTAATTCTTCTAGTGTACACCAGGACAGAGGTGACAGTAGGCCTACACTCAGATGATCCAGTAATTCTTCTAGTGTACACCAGGACAGAGGTGACAGTAGGCCTACACTCAGATGATCCAGTAATTCTTCTAGTGTACACCAGGACAGAGGTGACAGTAGGCCTACACTCAGATGATCCAGTAATTCTTCTAGTGTACACCAGGACAGGTGACAGTAGGCCTACACTCAGGTGGGCCAGTAATTCTTTCAGTGTACACGGGGGCAGAGATGACAGTAGGCCTACACTCAGATGATCCAATAATTCTTCCAGTGTACACGGGGCAGAGGTGACAGTAGGCCTACACTCAGATGATCCAATAATTTTTCCAGTGTACACGGGGCAGAGGTGACAGTAGGCCTACAATCAGATGATCCAATAATTCTTCCAGTGTACACGGGGGCAGAGGTACAGTAGGCCTACCTGGAGTTTACGGAGAGAGTTCCGAGGGTCAATGCCCCCGCGGCCCGGTCTGTGGCTAGGCCTCATGGTGGATCAGGGCCTGATCAACCAGGCTGTTACTGCTGGCCGCACGCAGTCCAACGTACGAACCACAGCCCGGCTGGTCAGGTACCTACACTCAGACAATCCAATAATTCTTCCACTATACACCAGGGCAGAAGTGACAGTAGGCCTACACTCAGATGACCCAAAAATTCTTCCAGTGTACACGGGGACAGAGGTGACAGTAGGCCTACACTCAGATGATCCAATAATTCATCCAGTATACACCAGGGCAGAGGTGACAGTAGGCCTACACTCAGATTATCCAATAATGCTTCTGGTATACACCAGGGCAGAGGTGACAGTAGGCCTACACTCAGATGCTCCAATAATTTTTCCAGTGTACACTCAGCTGGTCTTAATTTTTGGAGGTGTCAATATTTAGTCTGGTGTACTCAAACTTAACGAATATGAGTGGTAACATGGCCAGTGATGTACACAACACCAGTGTATATGTCATCCATAGATAACCTGTAACAATATACATTAATATTAAATAACATCATGGGAAAATAAATAAATAGATATATAATTGTCACAGTTACTTTTTGCTGATGATACTGTGCTTATGGGAGATTCTAAAGAAAAGTTGCAAAGGTTAGTGGACGAGTTTGGGAGGGTGTGTAAAAATAGAAAGTTAAAAGTGAACATAGATAAGAGTAAGGTGATGAGGGTATCAAACGATTTAAATAAAGAAAAATTGGATATCACATTGGAGAGAGGGATTATGGAAGAAGTAAATGTTTTCAGATATTTGGGAGTTGATGTGTCAGCGGATGGGTTTATGAAGGATGAGGTTAACCATAGAATTGATGAAGGAAAAAAGGTGAGTGGTGCTTGAGGTATCTGTGGAGACAAAAACGTTATCCATGGAGGCAAAGAAGGGAATGTAGAAAGTATAGTGGTACCAACACTCTTATATGGGTGTGAAGCATGGGTTGCAAATGCTGCAGCGAGGAGGAGGCTGGAGGCAGTGGAGATGTCCTGTCTAAGGGCAATGTGTGGTGTAAATATTATGCAGAGAATTCGGAGTGTGGAAATTAGGAGATGTGGAGTTACTAAAAGTATTTGTCAGAGGGCTGAAGAGGGGTTGTTGAGGTGGTTTGGTTATTTAGAGAGAATGGATCAAAGTAGAATGACTTGGAGAGCGTATAAATCTGTAGGGGAAGGAAGGCGGGGTAGGGGTCGTTCTAGGAAAGGTTGGAGGGAAGGGGTAAAAGAGGTTTTGAGTGCGAGGGGCTTGGACTTCCAGAAGGCATGTGTGAGTGTGTTAGATAGTAGTGAACAGAGACGAATAGATTTTGGGACTTGATAAGCTGTTGGAGTGTGAGCAGGGTAATATTCAGGAAACCAGTTAGCCGGACATGAGTCCTGGAGGTAGAAAGTACAATGCCTGCACTTTAAAGGAGGGGTTTGGGATATATATATATATATATATATATATATATATATATATATATATATATATATATATATATATATATATATATATATATATATATATATATATATATATATATATATATGGTCAATAGCAAGGACTCATCTAAAATTAAGTCCATTCTAAAATTTTCTTTATACTTTAAAGATATATTTTTTTCATTTATGTTAATGTAAGAATTTATAATTTTGTACCAAGAGAAACTTTGAAAACCTACCTAACCTTATTACAACAAGTGCAATTCAATTTAGCCTAACTAACTAAATATATTTTAGATACGTTAACATTAATTTAATAATAAACAAACACAATGAAATATATTTTTCGTTATGTTCAGAATGATTTTGGCAAAATTATTGCATACACAAATTTTCACTTGTCTTATATGGATAAGTGAGTGTTGCTATTTAAGCCAAAATCGCAAGTTAATTTACCTAATCCAGATAATATATATATATATATATATATATATATTTATATATATATATATATATATAAATATATATATATATATATATATATATTATTATATATATAAATTATATTATATATATATATTTATATATATATATATATTATATAATATATATATATATATATATATATATATATATATATATATATATATATATATATATATATATATTACTATATATATATTATATATATATATATATATATACTATATATATATACTATATATATATACTATATATACGTATAGGGAGGTACCACCTCTAGAACTTTATTGGGGACCCTCATCCTCAGAGAAGACAATAAACGTACCTCAGGGAAAACTCGAGGTTCTCACCGGAGCTGTTTGAATATTTTCTTCTCCTACCACCCCCTATATATGATGATGGAATGCTTTATTAATAGACAAAATACATCAATGGAAAACATGAACATGAATAAAATGGTACAATATATCAAAGATTATGAATCTCCTCCAGCTCCTCCGAAGCCGGACGCGAGCCAAGTATGCAGCATGCGTTTCCCCTCTGGATGGCCACGCTGAGACGCTGGAACATGAAAGTGGCTGCCCTTGGGTCCCTGGTGGTGTCGATTAGTCTGGAACCCAGTTCTTTGAGGAAACGTGTTGCATTTTTTCCCCACGCTCCCAAGGTCTCTGATCCCACTGGGACAAATTGATACTGTTGGCTTATGTCCCTGTACTTGCCGATCTTGTACTCCTCTCTGTGGTCAGCAGCTCCTCCCTGTCGCCCGACACTGTGATGGATGTAGGTGTCAGCCAGTGTCGACACACAGGTATAATCCCATGCTAAGAGCTTGCCATTCTTCCAAGGATAGATGGTAATCCCGTCGGGGCGGTTTGCTGGGTTGTGGGCATTGTTGGCTGCTAGTGATCGAGGCTCTCTCTCGGCTGGGCATCCAGCTGTAGCAAGGGTTCTCTTTATGATGTCGTTGACCTCATTGTGTCTTGCATGCCAACCCTTGGTTTTAGAACAGTTAAGACCATGTAGACCATATTGGTCGGCTTGCGCATCGCTGCAAATACACGTATATTCCGTGTGAATAGAGGCAGCAAGGCGCAGAGCCACTGCAATACGAAGGGTCTTAGGGTCCAGGCGTGTTCCCATGGCCGAAATGGGAACTGTTTGGAGGAAGTCCCCAGAGTGATGTGCCCTCACAGCTAGGAGACGGGCAGTCTCCCTGTCTGATGTTACGGCCCTAAGCATATTGGCAAGTATCTTTTCAGCGATGGGGCCGTCCCAGCTTGACTGTTTGTAGGCCAGTTCTTCACTAGGTTTTGGTGTTGGAGCAGCAAGAGTCTCCCATTCAGTAATGACACTGGTGTAGCTAGGGTCCTGTATTCCTGCTGAATCACTGAAGTTGTCTGGAAGAATTTGTTTTATTAGCTCATTTGATGCTATGGAAGAGGATAAGAAAGCTGGTAGGGCAATCTGGGAGGATTTGCGTACTCCCAGCCCCCCAAGTCTGACTGGAAGTGAGGCTTGCAACCACTGTCCATCTTCAAGGGAAAGATTGGCGAGGATTCTGCTACTGACTCTTGCCTCGGCAGGTCATAGCAGCTCTGACACTCTCCAGTCTCCCTGCGATCCCAGTTGGGGAGGGGAACCTTTACCTACGATGGCTCACCGGGTGAAGATCAAGGCTAAGGACTCTTCAACCGCTGATGCTTCCAAGCTTGCCCTTGCAACTGCCCTTAAAAGCAGTTTGCATTTGAAATTCTCAGGAATTTCCACTCTTCACGGAGTCTTCCTTGTCACCTTCATCAATGATGAGGAAGCAGAAAAAGTCCTCACCACCTGCTATCAAAACCCTTGATGATCAAGGTTTTGATCTCTCACCATCGCCCTTTATGAGAGCAAAATGATCTGTGTTTATGAAGCGACTTGATAAATTCATCACCTCCATGACTACAGACGAAATCAAGAAATCAATAGAAGATCTCAACGATTGGGCTGAATTAGAAGGTGTAATCAAGATCCTCAATGCTTCATCAATGCTGAAAATCACGTTTCTAGACGTGAACATGGCTGCCAGAGCTCTCTCTGATGGTCTAGCTGTCTCCTACTACTACATCAACCCCAGTCACCTTGAACCTGAACGTTTGAAGCAAATTTCACCTTGCTGGACATGTTTTTCCTACAATAATTCCACCAATGATTGTCACGTCAAGAACAAGATATGTTACACTTGTGGGTCTGAAGATCACGACTTTCGTTCCTGCACCTCCACTACTGCTCCTACCTGCACCTCCACTACTGCTCCTACCTGCACCTCCACTACTGCTCCTACCTGCACCTCCACTACTGCTCCTACCTGCACCTCCACTACTGCTCCTACATGCACCTCCACTACTGCTCCTACCTGCACCTCCACTACTGCTGCTACCTGCACCTCCACTACTGCTGCTACCTGCACCTCCACTACTGCTGCTACCTGCACCTCCACTACTGCTCTACCTGCACCTCCACTACTGCTCCTACCTGCACCTCCACTACTGCTGCTACCTGCACCTCCACTACTGCTGCTACCTGCACCTCCACTACTGCTGCTACCTGCACCTCCACTACTGCTCTACCTGCACCTCCACTACTGCTGCTACCTGCACCTCCACTACTGCTGCTACCTGCACCTCCACTACTGCTGCTACCTGCACCTCCACTACTGCTCTACCTGCACCTCCACTACTGCTGCTACCTGCACCTCCACTACTGCTGCTACCTGCACCTCCACTACTGCTGCTACCTGCACCTCCACTACTGCTGCTACCTGCACCTCCACTACTGCTGCTACCTGCACCTCCACTACTGCTGCTACCTGCACCTCCACTACTGCTGCTACCTGCACCTCCACTACTGCTGCTACCTGCACCTCCACTACTGCTGCTACCTGCACCTCCACTACTGCTGCTACCTGCCCTACTGCTAGCATCACTGTAAAAGTGATCATCATACTTTGGCAGCCAAATGTCCTGTTCGTAAGGAGATCCTTTCCAAGAAATTAAAGGAAGACTTTAAGAAAACACCAGGCAACTCTCCAACTTATGCTGCAATAACCAAACTCCAGTCAACTACCACCAAGATCCTGCAAGCCACTCAGCAGCCTCCACCCCCACCACCACCACAGCCGCCACCACCACCACCACCACCACCACCCGCCACCTCCCGGCCACCCACCGCACTCACCACGCACCAAACCAACCCAACCAACCAACCACCAGCCACCGCCTCCACACAAAAATTTCCAGTCGTCAGCTTCGCTGCACCAGATGACTTGCAGGAGTTGCTGCTTGACGATGACGCTCCCGCTACACCTGTCTCCACCAATGAGAGCTCACCTCCACCCCGCACCACCTCCTCTGTCGACCAATCAGCTGCTCCACCTTCACCACCACCATCAGAGACTGTGCAGACGACACCACCAGCTCCACCACTCTCAGCAATGGCATTAACTCCTGTATCACCATCAACCAAGAAAACGAAAATAATTACTGAAGACACATCTAACCACATATCATTCAATGGAGTAGTTTTCTACACAGCTGATGCAAGTGGAGACGACCTGCACTTAATTGAATTACACTCATGGCTGATGAATGGTAGAGTCAAGTACGCCACTGTACCACTACTGTACCACTACTGTACCACTACTGTACCACTACCTGGAGAAGCAACCGGAAAAAGAACATCGACACTTGCTGAAGTACTGAAGGGCATCTCAGCTGTAATTACAGACGCACAATATTTTAACTCCAGAGTCAACGTTGAAGTCATGAGCAAAACATCGTTCAAGAAGCTCACTAACGGCGCCTCTCACTAGAATACTCCAGAAAAGTCACGAAATGAAGCACCTCACCATTGAACTATTACCATAGCAAGACACCCTCCCTTGCCGACCCGACCCAAGCCAGACACCAGCCTTGTCACCAGCCCGACCCAAGCCAGTCACCAGCCCGACCCAAGCCAGACACCAGCCTTGTCACCAGCCCGACCCAAGCCAGTCACCAGCCTTGTCACCAGCCCGACCAAGCCAGTCACCAGCCCGACCTAGCCAGACACCAGCCTTGTCACCAGCCGACCAAGCCAGACACCAGCCTTGTCACCAGCCCGCCAAGCCAGACACCAGCCTTGTCACCAGCCCGACCAAGCCAGACACCAAGCCTTGTCACCAGCCGACCTACCAGACACCAGCCTTGTCACCAGCCCGACCAAGCCAGTCACCAGCCCGACCCAAGCCAGACACCAGCCTTGTCACCAGCCCGACCAAGCCAGACACCACCCTTGTCACCAGCCCGACCCAAGCCAGACACCAGCCTTGTCACCAGCCCGACCCAAGCCAGACACCAGCCTTGTCACCAGCCCGACCCAAGCCAGTCACCAGCCTTGTCACCAGCCCGACCCAAGCCAGACACCAGCCTTGTCACCAGCCCGACCCAAGCCAGACACCAGCCCGACCAAGCCAGACACCAGCCCGACCCAAGCCAGACACCAGCCTTGTCACCAGCCCGACCCAAGCCAGACACCAGCCTTGTCACCAGCCCGACCCAAGCCAGTCACCAGCCTTGTCACCAGCCCGACCCAAGCCAGACACCAGCCTTGTCACCAGCCCGACCCAAGCCAGACACCAGCCTTGTCACCAGCCCGACCCAAGCCAGACACCAGCCTTGTCACCAGCCCGACCAAGCCAGACACCAGCCTTGTCACCAGCCCGACCCAAGCCAGACACCAGCCTTGTCACCAGCCCGACCCAAGCCAGACACCAGCCTTGTCACCAGCCCGACCCAAGCCAGACACCAGCCTTGTCACCAGCCCGACCCAAGCCAGACACCAGCCTTGTCACCAGCCCGACCCAAGCCAGACACCAGCCTTGTCACCAGCCCGACCCAAGCCAGACACCAGCCTTGTCACCAGCCAGCACAGCACAGCAGTATGCAGCCGTCTCTCCATATCTTCTACATCGCCTGTGAATTCCTGATCTCCAGCTCCTGTCCCCTATCGCTCCGCAGCTGGGTTAAGCCCTGGCACTTTATCTACGACTCAAGACCTTCCTCTCACCGACTTCTCTTCAGGTGTCCACACTTCCCCGCTCAACCCACATGTGGGTCTTACCTACACTTGTTGTTGTTGTTGTTGGGAAAGATTCAATACACTCTCTAGCATGGTCTTCAGGAGAGAGTCACATTCCTTGAGTTTCGGGCTGCTGAAGGCTGGGGAGCATATAATATATATATATATATATATATATATATATATATATATATATATATATATATATATATATATATATATATACTATATGTCGTGCCGATTAGGTAAAACTTGCTATTTTGGCTTAAATAGCAATGCTCACTTGCCATATAAGACAAGCGAAAATTTGTGTATGCAATAATTTCGCAAAAATCATTCTGAACCTAACGAAAAAATATATTTCATTGTGTTTGTTTATTATTAAATTAATGTTAACGTATCTAAAATATATTTAGTTGGTTAGGCTAAATTAAATTGCGCTTGTTGTAATAAGGTTAGGTAGGTTTTCAAAGTTTCTCTTGGTACAAAATTATAAATTCTTACATTAACATAAATGAAAAAATATATCTTTAAACGTATAAGAGAAAATTTTAGAATGGACTTAATTTTAGATGAGTTCTTGCTAATTGACCAGTTTTACCTAATCGTCACGATATATATATATATATATATATATATATATATATATATATATATATATATATATATATATATATATATATATATATATATATATACATGTATGTATATATATATATATATATATATATATATATATATATATATATGTATATATATATATAATTAGAGGCCTACTGCAGTGCTCCTCCACTCTTTCCATCACACATTGGATTACTCCTTCATGATAAAGTTGATGTGTTAGCCAAGAAGAGCACCCATAAGGAGAATGTAGAATATAACTTTGGTATATCTGTGTCTAGCATTAGGAATAATATTAGGAGAGAAATAAATAATGAAAATGATAGCTATAGGAATGCAGTTAGAAGCCTGAGTAGATCTATAACCCACTATGATAACATGAACGTAGATAAGTATGTTTATGCAGCAACTTGCAATGTAAACACTGACTGATGTTGTAGTGGCCAGGCTTAGGTTTGGCTACAAGTACTGACTGATGTTGTAGTGACCAGGCTTAGGCTTGGCTACAAGTACTGACTGATGTTGTAGTGGCCAGGCTTAGGTTTGGCTACAAGTACTGACTGATGTTGTAGTGGCCAGGCTTAGGTTTGGCTACAAGTACTGACTGATGTTGTAGTGACCAGGCTTAGGCTTGGCTACAAGTACTGACTGATGTTGTAGTGACCAGGCTTAGGTTTGGCTACAAGTACTGACTGATGTTGTAGTGACCAGGCTTAGGTTTGGCTACAAGTACTGACTGATGTTGTAGTGACCAGGCTTAGGTTTGGCTACAAGTACTGACTGATGTTGTAGTGGCCAGGCTTAGGCTTGGCTACAAGTACTGACTGATGTTGTAGTGGCCAGGCTTAGGTTTGGCTACAAGTACTGACTGATGTTGTAGTGGCCAGGCTTAGGTTTGGCTACAAGTACTGACTGATGTTGTAGTGGCCAGGCTTAGGTTTGGCTACAAGTACTGACTGATGTTGTAGTGGCCAGGCTTAGGTTTGGCTACAAGTACTGACTGATGTTGTAGTGGCCAGGCTTAGGTTTGGCTACAAGTACTGACTGATGTTGTAGTGGCCAGGCTTAGGTTTGGCTACAAGTACTGACTGA
Source organism: Cherax destructor (assembly GCA_009830355.1). Taxonomy (NCBI): domain Eukaryota; kingdom Metazoa; phylum Arthropoda; class Malacostraca; order Decapoda; family Parastacidae; genus Cherax; species Cherax destructor. The sequence continues at coordinate 57,788 of WNWK01009304.1, forward strand.
TGTTGTAGTGGCCAGGCTTAGGTTTGGCTACAAGTACTGACTGATGTTGTAGTGGCCAGGCTTAGGTTTGGCTACAAGTACTGACTGATGTTGTAGTGGCCAGGCTTAGGTTTGGCTACAAGTACTGACTGATGTTGTAGTGGCCAGGCTTAGGTTTGGCTACAAGTACTGACTGATGTTGTAGTGGCCAGGCTTAGGCTTGGCTACAAGTACTGACTGATGTTGTAGTGGCCAGGCTTAGGTTTGGCTACAAGTTCTGACTGATGTTGTAGTGGCCAGGCTTAGGCTTGGCTACAAGTACTGACTGATGTTGTAGTGGCCAGGCTTAGGCTTGGCTACAGGTACTTCTGGCAGTTTTGGAGAGACACAGATGATGATCAAAGTAAATGCAAATTATGTGATCAGGCATATGATCACTGTCTTGAACAAAATGTGCTTAATTGTCCACTTATTGAGGAATATAGAGATAGACTATAATAACCTATGTGACATGTCAAGATATCTTATTCATGAAATAAGATACCAATTGTAATAAGCAAATTTCCTAAATTTGCTTGTAACAGATAATTGAAATGTAGATATAAACCCAAATGTACAATTGTTAACCCCTTTGGGGCCTAGTGCCTAGGTCTTTTGTGTATCCATATGCTCTTGCGCTACCGTCCACAGGATGGATATGGGACGCACAATAAACTAGCCACTTCGGTGGCAAAATCTAAAATCTGCAGTGCTCCTCCACTCTTACATTGCTCCCCACTTACCAACATTGGGAATGAAGAAAGCCAGTAAGAAGATAATGCAGGTTATGTTGTCCATGAGAACGATGGCTCCGGAGACCAAGATTTCCTGCACAGGGTAGGCCAGGTCTAGGCCTACCTCAAACAACAGCGGGATGGTAGCAAAGTTACATGCCACAGCGCCTATCACCGAGACGTATACCTGCCCTGCACACCACCCATTATTATTATTATTATTGCTGTTAATGCGTATTATTATTATTATTATTATTGCTGCTATAATTATAATCATTATTATTATCATTATAAAGTTTCCACTGGTTACTGGAGGCACAATTCAACTACAAACGAATTATAAATATAAGTAAATAAATACAACTTAAAATGAACAAACATCTCGCTAAACATTTTAAAAAGTCTAAAAGAAATAAAAAATAATTACATAAAATCACTCAAAACTTAAAGAAAATATACAAAGAAAACTTACATGCTGTAGGCGCAAGAACGCCGTAAGAAATTAGGAGGAACCAGTAAAACAAGAGTGAAGTTGATAACATGAGGATAAATACTATGGTTCTTAGGTGGCCATGGATAAGGTCATTGATCCTTCCTGCTATCACTGGCGATAGGCTGGATACAATCACCGTGCTGATGCCTATCCACATAGCTTGGTCCTGCAGGAAGGACGGGATGGGATGGTTAGTTGAGGAGGAGGATGGTCTGGAAACTGCTACTACTATCCATAAAGAAGTGTTGTCTATAGACTAATGAGAGTAGTATATAGGCTTTACGCCTAGCAGTGCGGTCTATGGACTTTACGCCTAGCAGAGTGCGGTCTATAGGCTTTACGCCTAGCAGAGTGCGTCTATGGCTTTACGCCTAGCAGTGCGGTCTATGGCTTTACCCCCGCCTAGCTTACGCAAGGGTTTGCGGGCTCTATAGGCTTTACGCCTAGCAGAGTGCGGTCTATAGGCTTTACGCCTAGCAGAGTGCGGTCTATAGGCTTTACGCCTAGCAGAGTGCGGTCTATAGGCTTTACGCCTAGCAGAGTGCGGTCTATAGGCTTTATGTCTAACACACTAGAGTACAATGTCTTGACACATGTCTCACCTGGCCTGAGACGGACACAATATAGCCCCATAGCTCGATCGCTAGCGCACTCAGCTCACACTCTGAGGTCTGGAGTTCGAATCTCCGGTACGGCTGGAAAACATTAGGACGTGTTTCCACAAGACACCTGCTGTCCATGTTCACATTCTTCTTCTTGATTCGCCGGTACTCTCCCGGTCCGGGTCTTTTCAGATGGTGACCCGGCCTAGGCTCCCTGTCTTGGGAGTGTCTGAGACCTATGTCTTCCCTGGGAGGAGGTACAAGTACCTCCTCATCTTCTGGGACCAACTGTCCCCAGGCCTAGCCCCATTCTCCTCCCTCACAGGGCTCGTAGGGAGAAGCTAGGCCTCTGGTCTGCCATCTTCCCCGCCCCAGGGGGGCTCGTGGGAATGGCAGTCTTGTGAGCTGAAGGTGGTAGCAAGCTCTGGCTCTGGCCTCATGTTCACCCATCAGCATAAAATGGGTACTTGGGTGTTAGTGGACTGGTGTGGGTCGCATCCTGAGACAAAACAGACCTAATTTGCGGGAAATGCTCTGCATAACAAGCGGCTTTCTATATAGTAGTATGTCATTGATGTCAGCTATGGTCTGTATACCTTGTACATGAACTGGTAGTAAATAAATATATTATTTTTTTACTATTATTAAGGGTGTAACACTACATGTGTGTGAGGATAACAAGCTGGGGTACACAACTCACCTGATGGAACTTCAAGGGTAGGAGAGAGTAATCCAGGACTGTTATCCAGGCTACTGGTGGCCCAACACTCACTCCATATGTCACCAATAAGATCATGAACTCTTTGTTCCTGTGAATATACAACACTGTGATTGTATGATATACAATACTGTGAGTGTATGATATACAATACTGTGAGTGTATGATATACAGTACTGTGAGTGTATGATATACAATACTGTGATTGTATGATATACAATACTGTGATTGTATGATATACAATACTGTGAGTGTATGATATACAATACTGTGAGTGTATGATATACAATACTGTGAGTGTATGATATACAATACTGTGAGTGTATGATATACAATACTGTGAGTGTATGATATACAATACTGTGAGTGTATGATATACAATACTGTGAGTGTATGATATACAATACTGTGAGTGTATGATATACAATACTGTGAGTGTATGATATACAATACTGTGAGTGTATGATATACAATACTGTGAGTGTATGATATACAATACTGTGAGTGTATGATATACAATACTGTGAGTGTATGATATACAATACTGTGAGTGTATGATATACAATACTGTGAGTGTATGATATACAATACTGTGAGTTATGATATACAATACTGTGAGTGTATGATATACAATAATGTGAGTGTATGATATACAATACTGTGAGTGTATGATATACAATACTGTGAGTGTATGATATACAATACTGTGAGTGTATGATATACAATACTGTGAGTGTATGATATACAATACGTGAGTGTATGATATCAAGACTGTGAGTGTATGATATACAATACTGTGAGTGTATGATATACAATACTGTGAGTGTATGATATACAATACTGTGAGTGTCTGATATACAATACTGTGAGTGTATGATATACAATACTGTGAGTGTATGATATACAATACTGTGAGTGTATGATATACAATACTGTGAGTGCATGATATACAATACTGTGAGTGTATGATATACAACACTGTGAGTGTATGATATACAACACTGTGAGTGTATGATATACAACACTGTGAGTGTATGATATACAATACTGTGAGTGTATGATATACAACACTGTGAGTGTATGATATACAACACTGTGAGTGTATGATATACAACACTGTGAGTGTATGATATACAACACTGTGAGTGTATGATATACAATACTGTGAGTGTATGATATACAATACTGTGAGTGCATGATATACAATACTGTGAGTGTATGACATACAATACTGTGAGTGTATGATATACAACACTGTGAGTGTATGATATACAACACTGTGAGTGTATGATATACAACACTGTGAGTGTATGACATACGACATACAATTCTGTGAGTGTATGACATACAACACTGAGTGTATACACGCACGTATACACACTCTACTGAATATAAAGGGGTCGAGTCCCAGCTCCCGGACCCGCACCTCATCTTGTAGATTACCAGAATAACTCCCTTCTAGCCTCGTGTGTGTACTCACCTATTTGTGGTTGCAAGGGTCGAGACTCAGCTCTTTACCCCGCCTCTTCACTGACCGCTACTAGGTACTCTCTCTCCCTGCTCTATGAGCTTTATCATACCTCGTCTTAAAACTATGTATGGTTCCTGCCTCCACTACCTCACTTGCCAGACTATTCCACTTCCTGACAACTCTGTGACTGAAGAAATACTTCCTAACATCCCTTTGGCTCATCTGAGTCTTCAACTTCCAGTTGTGTCCCCTTGTTTCTGTGTCCCATCTCTGGAACATTCTGTTGCTGTCCACCTTATCTATTCCTCGCAGTATTTTGTATGTCGTTATCATGTCTCCCCTAACCCTCCTATCCTCCTTAACCTTTCTTCGTAGGACATTCCCCTTAGCTCTGGAACTAACCTTGTTGCAAACCTTTGCACTTTCTCTAATTTCTTAACGTGCTTGACCAGGTGTGGGTTCCAAACTGGTGCTGCGTAATCCAGTATGTGTGTGTGTGTTTATTCACCTATTTGTGGTTGCAGGGGTCAATTTGCAGCTCTTGGCCCAGTCTCCTAGATTACCGTGATCAGCAGCCACTGACTTTTGGCTTCTTGGGCCTTATTATATCTATTTTTGAAGCTGTGTATTGAATTTGCCTCATCCAAGTCATTCTTCAGCCATGCTGAGACTAAAAATACTTCCCAACATCCCCATGTATTATCTGTCTTCAGCTTCCACCTGTATCCCCTTGATCTTCTTAATTCAAGCAATCTCTTCCTTATCAAATCCTCTGAGTATCTTCTACGTCGTAATTATGTTTCCCCATGGCTGTAATATAACAACTTACTTGATAATAGACAGCAGACCAGGAATAAAGTTGAGGCGGTCAGTAGATGATATGACAGATGGTGGAGTGGGTGGTTTAGACGGAAAGTATATTAATACTGCCAGTAACAACAAACCAGATAGACCAGCTCCTGTCAAAATAAAGCAAAAATAAATAAAATAATTATTGTTATTGTTGTATTATTATTATCATTATTCTTATTATTATTTTTATTTTTATTTAAGGGGTAACTCAAATATTTGTGACACATTACCTAGATAGAGGAGGTGCATGACGTCCCTCTGTGTATCGTCAACATTAACTTGTAGTGAAGGTAGACGTACTAGTAGAGGCTCCAGGTAGCTTCCTACGCCTCCCAGCTGGCTGGCACCCATCATCACAGCTATATACATGGATGTATATAATGCATATTCGTAAATAAGTAACGAAAATGTGAATAACATTGTGTTTCGGAAAGTGTGTATGTGTGCTGAGATATGTGTATCTCTTAGTGTACATACACTGAGAGGTTTATATGTGTACATACACGGACGGATTTGTATATTTCAGTGTATATGAACGGGTGTAAATGTTTCAGTGTATATGCACTGATATGTAACAGTGTATACACGCCCAAAAGTGTATATCTCGGTGTATGTACACAAATAGATATAAACCGCATAGTGTATATACGTCCAAAGATACATATCGATCATAGTATATATACACTGGTAGTTTACATTAATCACTATTTTAGCCATTAAAACAAAATGCACAATACCATGACAGGGAACGCCTTTGCTAAAGCGTTCCCTGTGATCGTATTTGCCTGGACCTCCTCTTTTCTGCTACAATGCAAGCTCCTGATGATATGTTGACTGCAACACGAAAGGCCTAGAGCTATCATTCATATATAAATATAAGTTTAGTCCTGAAGTGGCCTATGGTGTCGAAAAACCTGGGCCACCGTACATCTAAATTATTAAAATTATAATAATGGGCAGGTTAGAACGCCTTACCCACTGCTGTAGTTCGTTCCTGGAGTGGGAACCAGTCTGAGGCTATGAGTACAGGGGCGGCCAGGATCAGCGTACTGGATATTCCCACCAGGATAGCACATATGTGACACATACTGTAAATGTAATTGCATAGCAGTTATACAATTATACACAATTGTAGTATTGTAGCGGTATAATATAGCAATGCAGTATTGTAACTAAGATGTGAAACTGTTATGTATCTTTATTATGAAACGTTTCGCCCGCACAGTAGGCTTCCTCAGTGGATTGTAATAATGTTGGTAGAATTACCGGCTTGACAAAGCTCCTAGAGAGCGAAACGTTGCCACAATAAAATGCCACATTAGTTGCACTTGTGTCCTTTTACCCAACATTCATCAGTGGATTACAGAGGTGATAAATATGGAGACAACAATAGTGGAGAGATTAAGATGAGGTCAGACCCTCAGTCTTGAATTAGCATAACTACTACTACAAGACTGAGGGACTGACCACCTCATAACTACTACTACAAGACTGAGGGACTGACCACCTCATAACTACTACAAGACTGAGGGACTGACTACATCATAACTACTACAAGACTGAGGAACTGACTACCTCATAACTACTACTACAAGACTGAGGGACTGACCACCTCATAACTACTACAAGACTGAGGGACTGACCACCTCATAACTACTACAAGACTGAGGGACTGACCACCTCATAACTACTACAAGACTGAGGGACTGATCACCTCATAACTACTACAAGACTGAGGGACTGACCACCTCATAACTACTACAAGACTGAGGGACTGACTACCTCATAACTACTACAAGACTGAGGGACTGACTACCTCATAACTACTACAAGACTGAGGGACTGACCACCTCATAACTACTACTACAAGACTGAGGGACTGACCACCTCATAACTACTACAAGACTGAGGGACTGACCACCTCATAGCTACTACAAGACTGAGGGATTGACCACTTCATAACTACTACAAGACTGAGGGACTGACCACCTCATAACTACTACTACAAGACTGAGGGACTGACCACCTCATAACTACTACAAGACTGAGGGACTGACCACCTCAAAACTACTACAAGACTGAGGGACTGAACACCTCATAACTACTACAAGACTGAGGGACTGACTACCTCATAACTACTACTACAAGACTGAGGGACTGACCACCTCATAACTACTACTACAAGACTGAGGGACTGACCACCTCATAACTACTACAAGACTGAGGGACTGATCACCTCATAACTACTACTACAAGACTGAGGGACTGACCACCTCATAACTACTACAAGACTGAGGGACTGATCACCTCATAACTACTACTACAAGACTGAGGGACTGACCACCTCATAACTACTACAAGACTGAGGGACTGATCACCTCATAACTACTACAAGACTGAGGGACTGACTACCTCATAACTACTACAAGGCTGAGGGACTGACCACCTCATAACTACTACAAGACTGAGGGACTGACCACCTCATAACTACTACAAGACTGAGGGACTGACCACCTCATAACTACTACAAGACTGAGGGACTGACCACCTCATAACTACTACAAGACTGAGGGACTGACCACCTCATAACTACTACAAGACTGAGGGACTGACCACCTCATAACTACTACAAGACTGAGGGACTGATCACCTCATAACTACTACAAGACTGAGGGACTGACCACCTCATAACTACTACAAGACTGAGGGACTGACCACCTCATAACTACTACAAGACTAAGGGACTGACCACCTCATAACTACTACAAGACTGAGGGACTGACCACCTCATAACTACTACAAGACTGAGGACTGACCACCTCATAACTACTACAAGACTGAGGGACTGACCACCTCATAACTACTACAAGACTGAGGGACTGACCACCTCATAACTATTACAAGACTGAGGGACTGACCACCTCATAACTACTACAAGACTGAGGGACTGACCACCTCATAACTACTACAAGACTGAGGGACTGATCACCTCATAACTACTACAAGACTGAGGGACTGACCACCTCATAACTACTACAAGACTGAGGGACTGACCACCTCATAACTACTACAAGACTGAGGGACTGACCACCTCATAACTACTACAAGACTGAGGGACTGACCACCTCATAACTAGCTACCAAGACTGAGGGACTGACCACCTCATAACTACTACAAGACTGAGGGACTGACACCTCATAACTACTACAAGACTGAGGGACTGACCACCTCATAACTACTACAAGACTGAGGGACTGACTACCTCATAACTACTACAAGACTGAGGGACTGACCACCTCATAACTACTACAAGACTGAGGGACTGACCACCTCATAACTACTACTACAAGACTGAGGGACTGACCACCTCATAACTACTACAAGACTGAGGGACTGACCACCTCATAACTACTACAAGACTGAGGACTGACCACCTCATAACTACTACAAGACTGAGGGACTGACCACCTCATAACTACTACTACAAGACTGAGGGACTGACCACCTCATAACTACTACAAGACTGAGGGACTGACCACCTCATAACTACTACAAGACTGAGGGACTGACCACCTCATAACTACTACAAGACTGAGGGACTGACACCTCATAACTACTACAAGACTGAGGACTGACCACCTATAACTACTACAAGACTGAGGGACTGACCACCTCATAACTACTACAAGACTGAGGGACTGACCACCTCATAACTATACTACAAGACTGAGGGATTGACCACCTCATAATACTACAAGACTGAGGGACTGACCACCTCATAACTACTACAAGACTGAGGGACTGACTACCTCATAACTACTACAAGACTGAGGATTGACCACCTCATAACTACTACAAGACTGAGGGACTGACTACCTCATAACTACTACAAGACTGAGGGACTGACCACCTCATAACTACTACAAGACTGAGGGACTGACCACCTCATAACTACTACAAGACTGAGGGACTGACCACCTCATAACTACTACAAGACTGAGGGACTGAACCTCAACTACTACAAGACTGAGACTGACACCCATAACTACTACAAAACTGAGGGACTGACCACCTCATAACTACTACAAGACTGAGGGACTGACCACCTCATAACTACTACTACAAGACTAAGGGACTGACCACCTAATCTTTACCTCTCCACTGCTTCTATATTTACACCTGTGTATTTGACTGAAGAAGCCTACTCTGTAGGCGAAACGTTTAGGAATAAAGATACCTAACTGTTATACATGTGTCTTATAGACTTGTTGGTATGTATACCATTTTTATATTGTATTAAGACTGCTGTATAATACACACTCTAGTAGCATTGTATTTTAATTGTATAAATACACGATGCTGCTGAGAAAGAGAGAGTGGTGTATACTACATTGTGATACAATAGTGTATACTATGTGAGACAGGATGGTAAGGTATACTCACACAGTAAACACAGGAGGGGTACTAGGAAGACCAGGGCAGTATACTCACACAGTAAACACAGGAGGGGTACTAGGAAGACCAGGGCAGTATACTCACACAGGAGGGGTACTAGGAAGACCAGGGCAGTATACTCACACAGTAAACACAGGAGGGGTACTAGGAAGACCAGGGCAGTATACTCACACAGGAGGGGTACTAGGAAGACCATGACAGTATACTCACACAGGAGGGGTACTAGGAAGACCAGGGCAGTATACTCACACAGGAGGGGTACTAGGAAGACCAGGGCACTATACTCACACAGGAAGGGTACTAAGAAGACCCGGGCAGTATACTCACACAGGAGGGTACTAGGAAGACCAGGGCAGTACATTCACACAGGAGGGGTACTAGGAAGACCAGGGCAGTCATTCACACAGGAGGGGTACTAGGAAGACCAGGGCAGTATACTCACACAGGAGGGTACTAGGAAGACCAGGGCAGTATACTCACACAGGAGGGGACTAGGAAGACCAGGGCAGTATACTCACACAGGAGGGTACTAGGAAGACCAGGGCAGTATACTCACACAGGAGGGGTACTAGGAAGACCAGGGCAGTACATTCACACAGGAGGGGTACTAGGAAGACCATGACAGTATACTCACACAGGAGGGGTACTAGGAAGACCAGGGCAGTACATTCACACAGGAGGGGTACTAAGAAGACCCGGCAGTATACTCACACAGGAGGGGTACTAGGAAGACCAGGGCAGTATACTCACACAGGAGGGGTACTAGGAAGACCAGGGCAGTATACTCACACAGGAGGGTACTAGGAAGACCAGGGCAGATACTCACACAGGAGGGGTACTAGGAAGACCAGGGCAGTAACTCACACAGGAGGGGTACTAGGAAGACCAGGGCAGTATACTCACACAGGAGGGTACTAGGAAGACCAGGGCAGTATACTCACACAGAAAGGGTACTAGAAGACCAGGGCAGTATACTCACACAGGAGGGGTACTAGGAAGACCAGGGTAGTATACTCACACAGGAGGGGTACTAGGAAGACCAGGGCAGTATACTCACACAGGAGGGGTACTAGGAAGACCAGGGCAGTATACTCACACAGAAAGGGTACTAGGAAGACCAGGGCAGTATACTCACACAGGAGGGGTACTAGGAAGACCAGGGCAGTATACTCACACAGGAGGGTACTAGGAAGACCATGGCAGTATACTCACACAGGAGGGTACTAGGAAGACCAGGGCAGTATACTCACACAGGAGGGGTACTAGGAAGACCAGGGCAGTATACTCACACAGGAGGGGTACTAGGAAGACAGGGCAGTATACTCACACAGTAAACACAGGAGGGGTACTAGGAAGACCATGGCAGTATACTCACACAGGAGGGGTACTAGGAAGACCAGGGCAGTATACTCACACAGGAGGGGTACTAGGAAGACCAGGGCAGTATACTCACACAGGAGGGGTACTAGGAAGACCATGACAGTATACTCACACAGGAGGGGTACTAGGAAGACCAGGGCAGTATACTCACACAGGAGGGGTACTTGGAAGACCATGGCAGTATACTCACACAGGAGGGTACTAGGAAGACCAGGGCAGTATACTCACACAGGAGGGTACTAGGAAGACCAGGGCAGTATACTCACACAGGAGGGGTACTAGGAAGACCAGGGCAGTATACTCACACAGGAGGGGTACTAGGAAGACCAGGGCAGTATACTCACACAGGAGGGGTACTAGGAAGACCATATCAGTATACTCACACAGGAGGGGTACTAGGAAGACCAGGGCAGTACATTCACACAGGAGGGGTACTAGGAAGACCAGGGCAGTACATTCACACAGGAGGGGTACTAGGAAGACCAGGGCAGTATACTCACACAGGAGGGTACTAGGAAGACCATATCAGTATACTCACACAGGAGGGTACTAGGAAGACCAGGGCAGTACATTCACACAGGAGGGTACTAGGAAGACCAGGGCAGTATACTCACACAGGAGGGTACTAGGAAGACCAGGGCAGTATACTCACACAGGGGGTACTAGGAAGACCAGGGCAGTATACTCACACAGGAGGGTACTAGAAAGACCAGGGCAGTATACTCACACAGGAGGGGGACTAGGAAGACCATGGCAGTATACTCACACAGGAGGGTACTAGGAAGACCAGGGCAGTATACTCACACAGGAGGGGTACTAGGAAGACCAGGGCAGTACATTCACACAGGAGGGTACTAGGAAGACCATGGCAGTATACTCACACAGGAGGGTACTAGGAAGACCAGGGCAGTATACTCACACAGGAGCGGCACTAGGAAGACCAGGGCAGTATACTCACACAGGAGGGGTACTAGGAAGACCAGGGCAGTATACTCACACAGGAGGGGTACTAGGAAGACTAGGGCAGTATACTCACACAGGAGGGGTACTAGGAAGACCAGGGCAGTATACTCACAGGAGGGTACTAGGAAGACCATGGCAGTATACTCACACAGGAGGGGTACTAGGAAGACCAGGGCAGTATACTCACACAGGAGGGGTACTAGGAAGACCAGGGCAGTATACTCACACAGGAGGGGTACTAGGAAGACCAGGGCAGTATACTCACACAGGAGGGGTACTAGGAAGACTATGGCAGTATACTCACACAGGAGGGGTACTAGGAAGACCAGGGCAGTATACTCACACAGGAGGGGTACTAGGAAGACCAGGGCAGTATACTCACACAGGAGGGGTACTAGGAAGACCAGGGCAGTACATTCACACAGGAGGGGTACTAGGAAGACCAAGCAGTATACTCACACAGTAAACACAGGAGGGGCACTAGTTATACACCTTAGGGCAGTACCCAGGAAGATGAGGGCAGCACTACTGACCGCACCAGCTCTCAGGCCACACCTCTGTGTGGCCCAACACACGGGGAACACAAACACCACGAACATTATAGTGCCCCAGTTGGACATCATGGCCACAGTTGAGGGCCCCCAACCAGGAAACGCTGCCTCCATACTCTCAGCTATGGGGCCCCACGTGTTCCATTGGACGCCCTGCCAAGAAAATATTGATATATTTTTAAGGATTTGTGAAGCATGTTTAGGCATTTTATATTTTTTAGTTATATTTAAGCAAGATAAAAGACAATAATTTATAACCAAAATACAAGTAACTTTACCAGTAAAACTTTCTCTAATATTTTACTACTTTTAATAAATACTACTGCTATTATTATTATTATTACTAGTTCTTCTACTATTACTACTATGACTACGACTACTACTATTATTATTTCTACTACTACTAAGACTACTATCCCTACTATTACTACTATGACTACGACTACTACTATTATTATTACTACTACTACTACGACTACTATCCCTATTATTACTACTACTACTACGACTACTATCCCTACTATTACTACTACTACTACGACTACTATCCCTACTATTACTACTACTACTACGACTACTATCCCTATTATTACTACTACTACTACGACTACTATCCCTACTATTACTACTACTACTACGACTACTATCCCTATTATTACTACTACTACTACGACTACTATCCCTACTATTACTACTACTACTACTACCAATACTATTACTACTAGTATTGTTACTATCACTATTACTACTACTGCTGTTACTATCGTTACCACTACTGTTACTACTACTACTACTACTATCACTTACATGAAGCCAACATAATAAAGAGAAGATAAACAATATCCAGAACCTGGATAAATAGGTTCTGCTGGAGACCAGCGAGGTACTGCTCGAGTCATGGCACAGGCTACTTCCTTTAATACTCTCGTAGTTACTGCTTCCTATATTGTTCACCGTCACTATGGCCACACGTTCACCCTTCTGTTCACCTGTTTAATAAAGAAAGAAGGTAATAGTCAGGTTAGGTTGGCTTAGGTATGAGTTAGGTTAGGTATTGGTTAGGTTACGGGTCTTCGTGTGGACAGCAGGTGTAAGGTGACTAACACCCAGGTACCTACTTACTGTTAGGTGAACCCAGGTACCTACTTACTGCTAGATGAACAGTGTCAGCAGGTATGAGATGACTAACACCCAGGTACCTACTTACTGCTAGGTGAAGAGTAACAGCAGGTGTAAGGTGACTAACACCCAGATACCTACTTACTACTAGGTGAACCCAGGTACCTACTTACTGCTAGGTAAACAGTGTCAGCAGGTATGAGATGACTAACACCCAGGTACCTACTTACTGCTAGGTGAACAGTAACAGCAGGTGTAAGGTGACTAACACCCAGGTACCTACTTACTGTTAGGTGAACCCAGGTACCTACTTACTGCTAGGTGAACAGTGTCAGCAGGTATGAGATGACTAACACCCAGGTACCTACTTACTACTAGGTGAATCCAGGTACCTACTTACTGCTAGGTGAACAGAGACGGAGGATCGAGCCTCCAGCACAGTTGCTATGGTAACACAATCAACTCTCACTTTCAACACTATCTTATCTCTCACACACACACACACACACACACTCAAGAAAGCGCAAAACCCGCATGGGTTCCACCTTATCATACACTCTTACGAAAGCCAGTAAGACGTTTTACTTGTAACATAAGATCATAAGAAAGGAGGAACACTGCAGTAGGCCTGTTGGCCCATACTAGGCACGTCCTTCACATTCCATCCCACTGACAAAATACTTGCTTAACTGTAAGGTTATTGTGTATAGTGTTTAAGTAAGAGCTCTTGATCCAAGGAGGTGGGGTTGACCCAGAGGCTCTACCTCCTCAAATAAAGAGCCCTTCACCAGTGTCAAGACTCTCTTTTGAACCATCGTAAAGAGGAAAGATTATTATTATTATTATTGTTATTATTATTATTATTATTATTAGAAGAAGACGAGTGTACCAATGTTCAGTTAGACCATTAATTATCACATTATAAAGAGTAATCTACGTCCCTCAGTGAAGATGTACATCTTGCCAAACAACTGTTATCTTGGGTACAAGAGCTACATCTTAACCCACACCTTGAACCATACTTCTTATCTTGTTATCTTCACAAGAACGGATTAATGTACTCTACACACATTTCAGGGCCAGGAGCTGTGATTCGACCTTTGCAACCACGTATAGGTGAATACACACACGCACACGAATAGGACGAAGGTGAGGGAAAAGGTAGGACCTCTGAAAATTGGGAATGGACAGCTGACGGATAACGAACTGGAAATGTGTTCTCTATTTAATGACTATTTTTTGTCAGTCTTTACACAAGAAGACGTAAATGAGATTCCAGAAATTAACAATTATTCAGTTCCTGAAGAATTCAAATTAACTAATATTACTGTCACGAGGGACATGGTTATCAAACAGATAGATAAACTGAAGCAAAATAAGTCCCCGGGACCCGACGAGTTGTTTTCCAGGGTACTTAAAGAATGCAAAATGGAACTTAGTCAGCCATTAACGAATGTGTTTAATACGTCCATCCTAACTGGTGTTGTGCCAGAGATGTGGAAGATAGCTAATGTAGTTCCTATATTCAAATCAGGGGATAAGTCCATTCCATCAAATTACCGTCCAATAAGCCTCACGTCTATAGTAGGCAAATTATTAGAGTCAATTATAGCTGATATTATCAGAAGTCACCTTGAAGAACATAATTTGATTAATGAATCTCAGCATGGGTTTACGAGAGGTCGTTCCTGCCTGACAAATTTACTGACGTTTTTCAATAAAACATTTGAGGCAGTAGACAGTGATAAAGAATATGATATAGTTTACTTGGATTTCAGTAAGGCTTTCGATAGAGTACCTCACAAGAGACTCTTAAGAAATGTACAAGAATGGTATATAATACCTACAAGATGAAATTAAGACACCTGTGCAACATCTGGGTGTCTCTGTTGTAGACGTTTCGCCCACCAGTGCCTTTATCAATACAAATTCTAGGACATAATTTGAAGACAGAAGAACTATATACAAAATATGAGGTAATCAGTCCCTTGGCCTTGGAGTTGGTGTGAACAGCACCGAAGTCTAGTAGTTTCTGGAGCAGAGGCAAGGAGGTTGGCGCTTATATACTAACGTCAGGTGGAAAGGAACGGGTAGCAGATGAGGACATAAGCGCCAGGCTCCTTACCTCTGCTCTACAAACTACTAGACTTCGGTGCACTTCACATCAACTCCAAGACTGAGGGACTGATTACCTCATCTTTTGTATATAGTTCTTCTGTCTTCAAATTATGTCCTAGAATTTTTATTGATAAAGCCACTGGAGGGCGAAACGTCTACAAAATACATACCCAGATGTAAGAACATAAGAAAGGAGGAACACTGCAGCAGCACTGTTGGCCCATACTAGGCAAGTCCTTCACATTCCATCCCACTAACAGAATATTTGTTCAACTCAATTTTCAATGCTACCCAAGAAATAAGCTTTGACAATTCTACCCACTCATGCGCGAGTCCCACTCAAATCCAACCCCTCTCACTCATGAATTTATCCAACCTAAATTTGAAACTACCCAAGGTCCTAGCTTCAATAACCCTACTAGGCAGACTGTTCCACTCATCAACTACCCTATTTCCAAACCAATACTTTCCTATATCCTTTCTAAATCTAAACTTATCTAACTTGAATCCATTATTGCGGGTTCTCTCTTGGAGAGATATCTTCAAGACCTTATTTATATCCCCTTTGTTAATACCCTTTTTCAACTTGTATACCTCGATCATGTCTCCCCTCATTCTACGTCTTACAAGTGAATGTAATTTTAGGGTCTTCAATCTTTCTTCATACATGTGACTTGGAAAAATAAACACATAAGCAGTATAATGTGATCCTTTATTGACAACGTTTCGCCCACGCAGTGGGCTTTATCGAGTCACAGACATGTGACTTAATTTCATCACTCTTAAGAAAGGTGGCAGCTCATGGTATAGGAGGTAAAGTTCTAGCATGGATAGAGGCATGGCTTACCAATAGAAAGCAGAGAGTTTCCATTAATGGGGTCAAATCTGAATGGGGATTAGTCACATAAGAACATAAGAAAGGAGGAACACTGCAGCAGGCCTGTTGGCCCATACTAGGCAGGTCCTTCACATTCCATCCCACTAACAGAATATTTGTTGTACAAGAAAGGTATACAATACCGACAATGTGAAATAATTAAGACACATGTGCAACATCTGGGTATCTTTATAGTAAACGTTTCGCCATCCAGTTTCTTTATCAATACAACATCCTAGGACATAATATGAAGAGAGTTATCAATACAAAATCCTAGGACATATTTACTTTAAGATTGATGGACTGAACACATCGACTTCAGGCCGAGGGACTGATTACCTCAAACTCCTCCTCTTATTACTACTTTCTACTTTGTATTGGACTGATGAAGCCACTGTGTGGCGAAACGTTTCCTCAATAAAGATACCCAAGTGTTGCATATGTGTCTAATTTATCAACTTGTTGGTTCTCTGAACCATTCATCTACGTTCTTATGTTATGTTATCTTGAGGCCAGGAGCTGTGATTCAACGCCTGCAAGCACATATAGGTAAGTACATACATACAGGTGGTGTGACAGATGGTACCATAGTAATTTGAAGGCACTTTAATGAGTATAATTAACTTAATGACTATATAATGAGACCAATTACCCTACTAGGAAGACCATTCCACTCATCAACTACCCTATTACCAAACCAATACTTTCCTATATCCTTTCTAAATCTAAACTTGTCTAATTTGAATCCATTATTGCGGGTTCTCTCTTGGAGAGACATCCTCAAGACCTTATTTATATCCCCTTTGTTAATACCCATCTTCAACTTGTATACCTCGATCATGTCTCCCCTCATTCTTCGTCTTACAAGTGAATGTAATTTAAGGGTCTTCAATCTTGTACGTGAACGGTATACCCTCAAGTTGAAAAAATTAGACACATGTGCAACATCTGGGTATCTTTATTGTAGACGTTTCGCCATCTGGAGTTTGCTTTATCAATACAAATTCTAGGACATAAATTGAAGACAGTAGAACTATAACAAAAGATGAGGTAATCAGTGCCTCAGCCTTGGAGTAGTTGTGAAGAGCACCGTAGTCGTGAATCTTCACGACTACGTTTCGCCCACTGTGTGAGCGAAACGTTGTCGATAAAGGATCACATTATACTGCTTATGTGTTTAGTTTTCCATTCCCGTAAGTTACATAAGTGTCTCAATCTTCAACTTGTCGCTTCTCAAACCATTTACCACATTGATGTCTTGGTTCCCAGTTGCTGCCTACCATAACCCCCAAGTCCTTCTCGCATTCTGTACGGCTAAGTTCTACATTATTTAGCTTCAGAACCTTGCATTTATCTACACTGAACTGCATCTGCCACTTTTCTGACCACGAATTAAGTTTGTATAAAGTTCCGTGACATCTACGTCTTAATTAATTAGCCTATGTTCTATCTTCGTGTATACCTATACCTGGAGAGAGTTCCAGGGGTCAATGCCCCTGCGGCCCGGTCTGTAACCAGGCCTCATGGTGGATCAGAGCCTGATCAACCAGGCTGTTACTGCTGGCCGCACGCAGTCCAACGTACGAACCACAGCCTGGCTGGTCAGGTACCGACTTTAGGTGCCTGTCCAGTGCCTGCTTGAAGACAGCCAGGGGCTTGTTGGTAATCCCCCTGATGTATGCTGGGAGGCAGTTGAATAGTCTTGCTCACCTGACACTTATTGTGTTGTCTCTCAAAGTGCTAGTGGCACCCCTGCTCTTCATTGGGGGGATGTTACATCGCCTGCCGAGTATTTTGCTTTCATAGGGAGTGACTCTCGTGTGCAAGTTTGGTACTAATCCCTCGATAATTTTCCACGTGTATATAATAATGTATCTCTCCCGCCTGCGTTCTAGGGAGTACAGGTTTAGGAACTTCAAGCGTTCCCAGTAATTGAGGTGGTTTATCGCAGTTATGGGTGCCGTGAAGGTTCTCTGCACATTTTCTAGGTCAGCAATTTCACCTGCCTTGAAAGGTGCAGTTAGTGTGCAGCAATATTCCAGCCTAGATAGAACAAGCGATCTGAAAAGTGTCAACATGGGCTTGGCATCCCTGGTTTTGAAGGTTCTCATTATCCATCCTGTCATTTTTCTAGCAGATGTGATTGCTACGGTGTTATGGTCCTTGAAGGTGAGATCCTCTGACATGATCACTCCCAGGTCTTTGACATTAGTTTTGTACTCCGATGAGATTTTAATTTCCTCACGTTTTCCATATCTGAGTAATTGAAATTTCTCATCACTGAACTTCATATTGTTTTCTGCAGCCCATTTAAAGATTTGGTTTATGTCTGCTTGGAGTCTTGCAGTGTCTTCCACGGTGGACACTGTCATACAGATTCGGGTGTCATCTGCAAAGGAAGACACGGCACTGTGGCTTATATCCCTGTCTATGTCAGATATGAGGATGAGGAACAGGATGGGAGCGAGTACTGTGCCTTGTGGAACAGAGCTTTTCACAGTAGCTGCCTCAGACTTTACTCTGTTGACTACTACTCTTTGTGTTCTATGTGTTAGGAAATTATAGATCCATCTACCAACTTTTCCTGTTAGTCCTTTATCACGCATTTTGTGTGTTATTACACTATGGTCACACTTGTCAAAGGCTTTTGCAAAGTCTGTGTATATAACATCTGCATTCTGTTTGTCTTCTAGAGCCTCCAGAACCTTGTCGTAGTCCTCCAGTAGTTGGGACAGACAGGAGCGACCTGCTCTAAACCCACGCTGCCCTGGGTTGTGTAATTGATGGGTATCTAGATGAGTGGCGATCTTGCTTCTTAGAACCCTTTCAAACATTTTTATGATATGGGACGTTAGCGCTATTGGTCTGTAGTTCTTTGCTATTGCTTTACTGCCCCCTTTGTGGAGTGGGGCTATGTCTGTTGTTTTTAGTAACCGCGGGACGACCCCAGTGTCCATGCTCCCTCTCCATAGGATGTTAAAAGCACGTGATAGGTGCTTCTTGCAGTTCTTGATGAACACAGAGTTCCATGAGTCTGGGCCTGGAGCGGAGTGCATGGGCATGTCATTTATTGCCTTTTCGAAGTCATTTGGCGTCAGGGTAATGTCATATAGGCTTGCGTCTGTCAAGTTCTGTGGCACTCTCATAAAAAATTCATTTAGGTCTTCGACTTTCAGTCTGGTTAGTGGCTCGCTAAAAACTGAGTCATACTGGGACTTTAGTAACTCACTCATTTCCTTGCTGTCATCTGTGTAGGACCCATCCCGTTTAAGTAGGGGCCCAATACTGGATGTTGTTCTCGACTTTGATTTGGCATAAGAAAAGAAATACTTTGGGTTTCTTTCAATTTCATTTATGGCTTTTAGTTCTTCCCGCGTTTCTTGATTCCTATAAGATTCCTTAAGTTTTAGTTCGATGTTTGCTATTTCTCATCAGCGAATTTGCTCATATCAGTAGTGAGTCCCTCGTCAAGGTCATTCATGTGATAGATGGTTTAAAACCGACAACTTGAGGATTGAGACACTTATGTAACATACATAAGAACATAAGAACATAAGAATGGAGG